>CM067308.1:37003227-37265727 GCA_034231615.1 Meghimatium bilineatum | reverse complement strand
AGCGAGCAAGAGGTAGGCAGAGATACAAGTGGGAGAGGAACATCACACGATGGACAGGTTCAATATAGCAGAGTGCACCACCAAGACAAGAGACAGGAGATGTTGGAGATACGTTGCAGCCAACCTTTGTTGCGGAGACGGCACTTAATGATGATGATGAAATGGGTGATAAATGGATGACAACAAAATTAATTGATGAAAAAAACAACAACAAAGGAATAATTGTTTACATATATTCGTACATCTTCATATTATGAGTAAAAGCTAACAAAAAGTCATGAGAAAATTTTTAAAAATTGTACGCTGGCTTCCTACTTAAATTTACTTGTATAAGCAAAAAGTCATGATATAGTATGTGCAGTAGCAAAAGTTTCTAAAATTGGAGATAATAAAAACTACAAAGTATGTTTGGAAAAATAGTTCATTTGAAACATTTGGTCTTATATTGTGTCTCCTAGCGGAGATCCTTAGTAAATCATTTTATATACACAATTTACATGAAATATTTATCGAAGTAATGACAATAGACATATGTAATGTGATGAAATTATGCACGTGAAATGAAATGTAGAATGGTGGGCCTTTACAATTTTGTGAAGTGAGTGATACATGGATGACAAAAAGAATGTATTGATGGAAAAAAAAACCGTGATGATTTGCGTATTTCTGTACATGTTCATATTATGTGATGTGTCATCTGATTGAATATGTGTAAAACTGTATGTGGTTGATATATTGTATTGTGAAACACTGCCCGTATCCGACAAGACCAGATCAGGTATCTGTATTGGAATAACAAGATGATCAGTTTGTTGTGTACATCTGTTGTTTGAGGCAGTACGTTCAACATGATAGCTTTGTAAATGTCCGTGTTGTGTACATCTGTTGTCTGAGGCAGTACGTTCAACATGATAGCTTTGTAAATGTCGTGTTGTGTACATCTGTTGTCTGAGGCAGTACGTTCAACATGATATCTTTGTAAATGTCCGTGTTGTGTATGTGTGTTTTTCATTATGTCTCTTAATCTGTTTCTGGTAGGAGTGATTGTATTGCATGTGTAAAAGATGTGGTCTTCTGATTCTGGGATGTTTCTTATGCAAAGTATACATTTTGGCGTTTGCTTTAGTCTGCGTGCTTATATCCCTATAATGGGCGTCATGTTGAATAATATCCTAAAGGCTATTTCCCTAGCTTTTGGCGTGACACCTGGAATGTGAAGGTTGTTGAAAGTCTCCGTATAGTCTGTCATAAAATATGTGTACCCTTTCTTAATTCTTAGATGTAAGGGGGGGGGGGTGTCTGGAGAGTAACTGTAACAATGAAACAGTATTTTTTTTCAGTGAGAAATACATGTCTTTATTTCTATCTCTCTTGGTTGGTTGGTTGCTGATCCAGCGGTCCATGAGCTCATGCCCTTTGACCTAATGCCATTAAATGGCATTATATTGCTGAGAAATATGTGGATTTTCGGCCCACCCTGGGACAGGGCCAGAGAATAACTATCACACCTCCAGGAAGGTAGGTTTCAACCTAGGCACTGCTCCTAGCCACTGTAGCCAAGATAGGGTTCACTGTGCTCATTCTCCGCCACCAATTGACTACTGCTTATGCCGAACTTCTCTATTGCTCCAGGCACGCAACCAAATGTTCAAGTCAAAAGGATTGTCACGTCCTGAGTCACTGTGCCTCTATGATGGGTTTCAGCCATAGGAAAAAACAGTGTTGTCCGTTTCCTCCTCCCCGGTGCTTCACAGTACATCTCTGGCTCCCTCCCAACCACAGAGGGTGCGTACATAAATATGCAGGTAAACATGACATACATTTCAACAGCAAAATAAAAGCATAATTGTATAGATGACGTGCCATGAAGATTCTCTAAGAAGATAACCTCAATATAACGGCATGTCATCCACTAAGGTTTTCTGTTGCATGGGTGGTTTGTCTAGTGGACCACAAACGCAACCACATGCGTCTATCTCTCTTAAAAACATTCAAACACCATTCTCGAACAAACTATAATAGACAAGGGCGAACAATTTGACTGTTGTTATCTGCCATCAAATACAATCAATCGTCTTGTTCTCTTCTTGTACATGATTCTGTAGCCGCACTCTCTGTATCGTATGGGATCTCTGGTCTTTATGGCATTCTCTGCATGGCATTCTCCGCAGATATATATATCATAGTCTGTTGTTTTGGGGGATTTGTTTGACCCTTCCTTCGCTGTCTCCACATTAGGGGTTATGAACATTTTACTGATTTTTCTTTAGGCATTAGCCTACGACTTGAACGTTTATGTTTAATACAATCTTATATCCTCTGTGACATCTCTTGATAAACGCAATGAAACTTTTTTTTTTTTAAATTGATAGAATAAGGGATCTAATTCAAATTATTGTATATAAGAAACACTTCGTGTGTCGGTCTAAGTGTGAGAGTTTCATAATAATTTTTTACAATATTTTAGACAGATGGATACACATAAAAAAAACCACACTAAATTGTAAATGCATGTTTAGAGTGAAAGTACATCAGGAATATATTTTTCAACTTTGTTTTAACACATTAATTAATAAAAACAAATCTGTTCACAACTGTATATATTATCTCCCCTTCATTGCAAACGTAAAACCACCTTCTAAAAAGTGGACTTTCTATAAAGTGGAAAGTTCTCTGTTTACTGTGACTAAATTATTTTATTAATGAAGCATTATGTTTAGTCAGTGTGACTATCTAAGACACAATAGTCAAGTTTTCTTCTAGTAAACAGAGCCCTATTTCTATCTCGTGAGCACAGTTCAGGAAAGTAAGATTGCTCTTAAGATGTCAACATTAGGGCTAGTAAGAAAAACCAAAACACAAACAATGCGTGATGTGGACTGTGATATGTGGTTTAGATCAGTGGTTGTGGTTTAGATCAGTGGTGCCAATGTGGTGTGGAAAAATCAAGCAAAGTTAGTGGTACTGGTATTGTTGCCTACCATGCACATCGTAAAATGTGACTAAGAAGGTTTTTATTTGGGGGGGGGGGGTTGAGTTGGCTCTCCTATTCATTAGAGGATCATGTTATCCAGAAGTCATGCTTAAGTTGGGTGTGTCAAATCGAAAGACGCAGATATCGCAACCACGATGTAAATGATGACACACCACATTCCATTCTCCGGATTACATCCTGATAACATACAGGAGTTTGAGGACGAACGCATAAAAAGAAGAAGCAGATAAAGATCAGTGGTTCTCAAAATGTAATTAGGTCCACGTTTGGGGCTATATATTTAAAGGAAGGGGGATAATTGCACCAAAAAAATGAAACTATGGCGCAGATTCTTCCAGATCTGCGACATAAAAATAAGTTTTTGAATGCTTCTATTCTTTTTACAAAACTTCCCACTTTATCACAGCACAAGGGGTAAACGATGGCTATCTGAAACAGCTCTGGCGGAAAGCTCTACTGCACTGTCTAACTGCTGCACTGGAGCTTCTCTTTGAACAATTCAGTTCTTTGATGGAATCCATATCAGAATCTGACCTGCTGGAAAACGAGGAAGAAGGAGAAAATAATTATGCGACGCATAAGATGTACGATAGTAATAATCCTTGAGGAAAGATGACAAGCTAACATTTTCTGGTCTATAGGAATTAACTCTAGTGCCGGGAACAACACATCGGCTGGAAATACGAGGGCTGGGGCAACACAGTGCAATATAAGGAAAAACGGATTTAGATACAAATGTTATCAATATGTATACGCACGACATACTAGCGAATAGACGTAAAGACTTACGACGTTTTGAATAAAAAACCATCATCAGGACAAACGATAGCTGACTAACAATGAATAGAAACACACATATGACGAAATGGGAGGCAAGGGATGATGAAAGTGGGAGAGAAAGAAGTGAAGCACATGTGGATATTAAGGGAGTGATATTACGGACGATGTGATCAATCCTGGTAACAGGAGATAAAAAGGACATTGAGATCTGGTCAACAAGACATAGATGCTTTCCATCTTAGTTCTCACTCTGGATAATTGAGTTTCTGCGTTTTTTCTCAAACTCCTTCAGATTAGCAGGATGCATGGGATGCATATCATAATGCGTTTTGTCATGGTTCACAACATTGATGCGAGATCTTCGCTTTTGACCTAACACATCCGACTTTAGAATGGCACTGGATCATTTTGACCTTATATAGGATGGGACAGCCAACTCCACCATATAACCTCCTTAGTCGCTTCTTAAAATGTACATGGAAGGCAAACAGTATTGCTATTCTTTGTTTCCCTCTCGAGGCTTTTAAAAAAAACTAATGGTGTGTGATTTTTTAAAAACAATTTGTGTTGTCTAGTGCTTTTGACGGAACGAGTTGGTAGCACTTGCCTAAACACAATACGTAAAAAGATGGTTATTTTGTGCATCAATCATTCAGGGCAATATACTGCTAATTTTCCCAATCAACTTGCATATCATATATTAATAAAAGAAACGTGTGAAAACCAGAATACTGGTTTCATTAGTTATTATAAAGATAAAGAATGCAACAGATCGCACGTAACCCCTGTCTGCTGAAATACACATTACAAATAGAAATGACCGGAATATACCGGTGTGGTATCCAAAATTCCCCATTACACATTGTTTACTACACTGTATAATCTTGTCTCTCAATTAGTTGTGTGGACTATTTGAAAATAATCCATCTGAAGTCACATTATTTAACCATTACAGTGATTTTCATTGGTCACTTTTGTATACATTGTGTCGACAGCCAATGACAAATCAACGTCAAGTAAAGTCATTTAGAAGAATGAGTTCACGTGACTGTATTTGACGAGAGACACGGTACAGTAAGTCGATATGACCTAGCAAAAGACACCTTACAAACAAAAATGTAATAGTCATGATTGAATGATTGTCCAAACAAATGTTATGTGTTTTGTTTTTGCGAAAACTAATTGTACTTGAATTAAACTCACAACATAAAAACATGGATCTTTTTGCAACTTGAAGTTTTAAGAAGATAAAAACGTGATTGCAATGGAACAATAGGATAAAAACTGAGGCTCTGTATGGAAAAATAATTTTGTGAAATATATTTTGAGGCTCTGTATATGATAGCAGGGTTATAGAGAGTGGAAATTTCCATTATTCATTAAGGGTCATAACCACTCAGATACTCTCAGATAAGGGGATGTAATACATGTGAAATATATTAATATGTGCAAATATATTAATAAATCATAAGAACACAAATATTTTGATCTGATCATGTGGTAATATAATTTAAATAAACTCTCATTTATCTTGAGTGATTTTATGTAACTCTTCCCCGTTCTACTATTTATAAAAACGTTTTTTTGAAAGCAATATGCACGACATTCTTCCCTAACTGTTGACATGGTGAACAAAAGTGTGGCACATAAACTTTTGGATGTTAAGGGATAATGTCCGTATAAGGTTCAAGTTCCCCGCGGAACTTTACATACAAAAGTTGGCTCTTGACTTTGTATGGGAACTAGTGTCAGTAGTCCGTTCACATGTCTTAGACTCCACCGCGGGGTCAAGGTTCAGCCAGTGTCGAGTCAGCTCGCTCGTCACAGTACCGCTTGGGATCTAGGCTGGTTCCTCCCCATATGACATGTTAAGACAGGACGAAGTCACCGGGGTGAAGTTTTCGGTCGTACGGAATGTTAACAGCATAAACGTGCTCAGCTGAGTGGTGAGCTATACTCAGCGTCCGAGTGGCTTTCGAATGTCGGCGCCTGCTATGTCATACCGCCTCGAGAGAGGATTACGGGGGTATAGGAGAGCTGCTTAGAAAGTGCTTCACTCGACTTTTTTGTCATGAAATTATCTAAATTTTAGTATTATTTGTATTTACACGGTTACACTTAAACGTATTCTTGATACTGTTATTTATTGGAAAGAATAAACTATTTTGATACAAAGTAATAATATAGTCTTACAGTTTTTATGGCCATAGTTCTTAATTCGTAATTTAAAAGATCTAATTATAATTTCGTTAAGGCAAGAAAATAAATTTAGTATTCACGAGCAAAAAAATTGGGATTGCAATTTGTGAGTTTTAAAACGCTTCATTTTTGAGAGAAAATTTACTTTCAACAATAACGCATTTTCACAATATAACGACATCCACCTGTGTCAGCTGAGTTTTTTTTTAGCTCAAAATATTTTGACTTGATATATTGCTTACTACAATTGCGGAAATATTCATTTGTTTATGTTAATGGTACATATCTATTGTAATTGTATGTATTGAGTGCAAAGATGTGTCCAGGTCTCACCGAGATTGTCTTGGTTTTATAACATTGACTTATATCTCGCCCTGTTATGCCTATGTCCCAGTCTCTATAACAGTTTACAAATACAACGAATGTGTTACGTGTTCAAATCAACACACTTGGTCTCGCTTCGTTTAAGCGAATAAACACGCTTGGTAACCCTAAATGCGGTCGAGCGTGAAGACTTTGATTTATTTATACATAGATCAGTGGTCATAAGGTATTTTCTGTAGACGTATTAATTAATTCACAGTATTATGTATTTGCCATGTGTTTTCTGTCACGGAGATTATCCAATAAATAAATTAAATTTCCAACACAGCTGACCCGTGTTCTTTGTTATAATTAAAAAGATAGAATCTCTTCAAGAATCTGTTTCTAGTAAACAAAAATCTGAACATAGTGATAGTTAGATAAACTTAATTTCCAATAGAAATCGTCCTTGGTTGGCGGGTCTGAAAGGGGAGCATGGGGAGCTAAACTGTTACCGGTCAAGCATATCGTAAGCAGCAACTAATAGGAATTTAAGGTGGAGATTGTTGTCAAATAAAGGCCCGTAGATAAGGAGGTTGTAGGGTTGAGATATTCAACTTCTCGTTCTTTAGCAAATCAGAATAGGTCTATGCCTTTTAGCATTAGTAATTTGGCCAAAATGCGGGTAAAAAGTCCCCCGTTCTCTCCCCCCCCCCCCCCCCCCCACACGTAGAGATTTTCATAAAATGAACATCACAATTACATTAAGAAGAGCTGATACACGGAAACACACAAATGACCCTTTTTTAAAGGGAATTCCCCCCCCCCCCCATTACTTTATAACATATTTATCACACTAGTGTCACACCACAGTGTCAAATTGACCTAGAGGCTATGCTGAAGTTCGATTTGCCAGTTAAACTGTACATTATGACACAACTATTATCTGGACTATATCCTGCTGATCTGCAGGAGCTTGAGAATGGACACAGAAGATGAAACAAGAAGTTGAAAAGATGTTTACACCAGATGGCATTGATCTTGGTGAAGAATGGATTATCTTTTCAAGACTATCTTTGCAATCACTAGAGAGTTCATTGATAAACATATGAGTGTTCACGGAGCTCATCTCCGAACATGTTCATGACACGGATGTTGTGAGACACAGACGATCAAAATAATCCACAATCTGTGGTTCGAATGGACTTTTACCACCAGATCACGTGGAAGAACAGTTCACAAAGTCAGTGAAGCCTTCACCAAACAACAAGCAGCCTAACGATGTGTGTGTTTGCTGTAAGGCAAGTACGCTTGCTAGAAATTGAAGCCTATTTCCGCTAAAACGTTATCATCATCAGGTGTCATGCCGGCTGGCGTAGGCGATCATGGCTCTCCATAACTTTCTGTCTCCAGTATTATGTATCAAGTTCGCTGTTGTTTCCCTGCCATGCCAGGTTATCAAACTGTGTAATGTTTTCTCACATTGTGTCCTATGTCTCTGTTGCCTTCAATCTTGCCTGTTGTGACTATGTTCTCCAAACCTCCTTGTCACATGAAGTGGCCAAAAATATGAAGATTGTCTTTTTCTTATATTATTGATTAAAGTCCATTTCGCATTTGACTCTTTCAACACTTACACGTTAGTTTTGCTGGCAATCCATGATATCAACATACCTTAATCAAAAGGTTTTAATCCCTTATCGACCAATCATCAACTAAGGAGACATTTATTCATTCACTGTAAATGTTTGTCCTGTGTACATCGTTATTACACGTTTTTGAGTATTCCTGTATTTCTCGGTTGTTGTTTTTTTTGTGTTGGTGGGGGAGGGGTGGTGGGGGTTTACCTTAGCTTTCCCTGCTATCACACCATACTATAAGCTTATAACCCGGTGTTGTGGCACATGCCCCACAGTTGGAAAGGGGAGGGGGAATTTCATTGTTTAGGGGGACACTTCTAAAAAAAAAATTTGTACTTTTAGTTGTCTATTATATGTTTTGAAAATTTAGCCTACTTAACTGTTTTTTTGTGTTCTTCTAATAATTTTCTAGTGCTTTCTTCCTAAAACCTAAGTCTTGTGTCCTGAACAAGTTATAATTAGGTTTCATTTATGGAATAAGTCAATTTTTGAATAGACCTATAAAAAATGTAGGGCCCCTTTATGTTTACATGGGGGGGGGGGACATACGAATTTAAGAAAAGGTTGGGTAACACTGCTATAACCTGCCAGGTTCACAGGAGTACCACATTGGATGAAATAACACCCAGAGTTCTCCAGCAAATTCTATCTTCAGCAACGCAGATGAGTCTGAAATACCTTGACCTATCCAGCCCTTGATTCTGCCTGTCCATGATTTTCTTAGTATTCGTCTGCTTCTTTCAATCTCGACTGTTCCCTGTAGTATAGCTTATGACAAATAATCATATCATCACACGTCCAAAAAAACCATCAGGGCCGTAGACAAGTTTTCATTGAGGAAGGGGGTTTACCTATAAAATAATGTGAAAAAAGGCATTCATTCATTTTTGTATGTAATTCCCTCTTTTTGATGCGAAAGCTAATGATTTTTTTAATGAGAAAGGTGATGACTATTTGATGAGAAAGGTGATGACTTTTTGATGATAGAGATGATGACTTTTTTTATGAGAAAGATGACCTTTTTGTGAAAAATCGTTAATGTAGGGGTTTCACCCACTTTTGGCTAAATTTCTAGCAATAAAAAACATGTTATGATTTCCTAAAAGTGGGAGAGGAAAGTTGAACACCCACCTCCCTTAACAACAGACCTATAAACAATGCAAGTAGGTATATTTGTCGCTTTACTATTAACAGTAATGATTCTTATAGACCTGTATGAATCTACTTTATTTCTAACGTACACATTTGTCACTAGATGGACTAGTATTGTGGCTTGGTAAAAGCTCACCAACCAAGCTTATTGACAACATGAGAGGCAGAGAGTCGTGGAGAAACATGATCGCCTATGCCATTCGGCATGATTCTTGATTGATTGAAACATTAGTCTCGTGCTCTCTATAGGAGATGTGCAGAATTTGTCTGTAACATTTGTATTCAAAGGTTTGTAACCTCTCTCCATGACTGCAATGAGTGTTCAGCTTTCACACCAACACAACACAATAGACAACATAAGTGAGTTTCAAAGTTAGTTTTTCACACTAACACTGATTTTGCTTTTCCACATTAAAGTTAACCTTGACATATCCGCTACATCCATCTCCAACCTTAGGGACCTATCTCTAAGTCTGTTTTGCGTTTTCCATCACCGCATAGGCCTATGCAGGATCCAAGGTATTTGAAAAAATTCAAGTCCTCAAATTTATACCAATTTATCATGTTATTGGTTTGTGTTTCTGTACCTTCGCTGTTAACCAAGATCATATTTCATTCAGCTTGATTTTTTATTTTGGTCTCCTTGCTAGCACAATGTGAAAAAAATTCTGACAACACTGTGTATGAAAAAAAATTATGGTGCTTTATGGGCAGATGTGGTCACATCACGTGTCCATAGTCCAACTTTTTAATATCGTGAGTAAGAAAGACATCTCCAAATAATCACATGTATATTTTGATAATTTTGTGTTGTTTACGTGTGGAGCTAGTGGAGCGCATGGCCATGTTGTTAGAACTCCGTTCTCAGACCCTTGATGTCCCGGGTTCAATCCACAGTTGGGACAGGATTTTATCTTTTGGAGGTACAATTAAAATCCTTCCTATATATGTTGAGGCATCTGCTATGGCATAGCAGCCTTTATTTCCACAGCCCACAGAAAGTCTCTCTGCACTCCTTCACAGGAAAACATGCAGTAAAAAATTTTTTAAGTTTTTGTTGTTTATGTGTTTCTTGAAAAAGGTCTCAGTTGGACCGTAAAGTAGAAAAAAAGGTCTTTGTTCTTTTGCTTATTACTATTTATTTATTTTTTACATTGATAATTAGGCTATAACAGTAACCATTAGTATTTCATACAGCTTTTGTGACTTGGAGATTTAAAAAATCACAACTTCTGCTGCAGATAAATTGAGCTGCATGCAACGCACTGAGGGGCACCCCTACTAGGGTCCTCTCAGTGCGTAGAGTGAAGATAGTTGGATGTAGCAATAAGAAAACCTAAGACACATTCATTTTGTGATGTTATTTTGTTCAGTGGGACAGTTTTTTAAACAACACCATGCTACCAATGCCAAACATGGTCTTTAATAGTCTTGCAGCAAAGAAAAATCATTACATGTGAGATGAAATGTATGAGAAAAGCTGTAATGGTTGCTAAACTAGATAAAATAAGAAATAAAGCAATTAGGAAAAGGGTAGGTATAATATCATGTATTGAACATATCAAAAGACAGCAAGTAAAATGGTTTGATCACCTTATGAGAATGAACCTAAATATCAATAAGAGCATATAACAAAAGAGTATCTGGACATAAAGCCACAGGCAGACCACAAAAACGGTGGATAGAAAAAAATCAAGATAACCTAGAACAAACATGGACTCAATTCAACCAAGGTGACACATCTGGCCCTGGATTGACAACACTCCATCCGAGTAGAACGCTAATTCATAAGGCATTTGCATTAAGCCAAAGTCTCCTGGGTATGAAAGAATGCTCATAAAATCTACCCCACTGCACATAGGAAGTAGGAGCTAATCGCTTGCAATTCCTGGTGCTAGAAAGAAAGAAGAATGGCAGGTGTGAATACTATCAATCATAATTCACCTGGAGAAAGACAACAGCTTTTTAAAATAGATTTAGCAAAGTCCCAGATGACTGGTTAAATGTAACTGTAGGGAGCAAATCTAAGATGATTGGTTAAATGTAACTGTAGGGAGAAAGTCCAAGATGATTGGTTAAATGTAATAGTAGGGATCAAGTCCAAGATGACTGGTTAAATGTAACTGTAGGTAGCAAGTCCAAGATCAATGGTTAAATGTAACTGTAGGGAGCAATGCTAGGATTTGGGACGTCTTTTACTTTAGAGAAGTCATTGCTATGACCATCCTGCATTTTTGAGACAAACTGTTTGGTAAAAAGGGTTGATTCCCTACCAGAAGTTCAGGCATGATTTCTTCCCAGAAGTCATTGCAGAAAAAAATCATGAGAATTGGTATAGTGGAATTCCTCTATAGAGAATCCTCTTATAACACATTTCCCTATATAGCAACACATTTAAAAATCCCCAGTTATGTTTATTCTTTATTGTTTGTACTGTATATGGTAAATTTCTGTTATTACATACATATTTTGTTGGTCTGGACCAAGTTGTTATAAGGGGATTCCACTATAATAAACCCTACATCTTCTTAGTTTCCTCTCATAGCATACATGGCAGAATGTAGTATTATTCGTCTTTGCTCCACCATTGAATCACTGTAACGCAAGAAGTTAATTTTCTTTATAAAAATATAGCATAACTTTCTGTAATATTTTTTGTTGTTCGTCCATCACAGGTGATGATGACCATTTGTTACATCCACTTTTGAAAATTCAATTTTAGTTATGTCCTTGATTATGAGTTCGCAGATGGCTAATGAGCCCTATTTGAGCTGTGAATGTCCTTGGACAGTTCGGACATGGAATGACGACAGTAGACGGATCTTGGTCTATCCGTGACTTTCTAGCTGCTCTCCACTGTTGAGCTGCAGCATTTCTCCTCTTTTCACAAGATGATGCACTCTTTTTTATTTTTGAATGCCATGTAGATCTATTTTGTGCAAGTTCTTCCCATGTATCGTGGTCTATTTCAAAGGCTTTCAGTGAGTTCTTTAACGAGTCTTTGTAGCGCTTCTTTTGGCCACCTTGAGATCGTGTGCCCTTCTCTAGCTCACCATAGAGAAGTTATCTTTGGCAGACGATGGTCTGGCATATGCACCAAATGACATGCCCAACGAATCTGCATCAGGATCATGTCAATGCTGGGGATACCAGCTCTATCAAGGACAGTGGTATCTGGAATCTTGTCTTGCCATCTGATGTTCATAACTTTTCTGAGACAATTTGTGTGAAAATGATTGAGTTTTTTCACATGACGTCTATACACAGTCCATGTTTCACTAGCGTATAACAGAACTGGAAGTACCACGGCTCTGTAAACTTTCAGCTTAGTCTGTAGGTTAATGCCATTCAATATCTGTAATATTTAGAATTTACTGAATGGCTTTTTGCATTTTGCAAACGAACAAAAACTAACAAAAACAAACAAAAACAAGCCAATGAGCCTTTTCTCTCAGTAATGGAAGACTTTCTAAGCGATCATGTTGTTAAAGCAACAGAAGAGGTTTGTTTTCATCTTTCCCTTATATCTTCCATATCTTTTATTATATTGTTTCTAAACAACATCGCCCCAGCCAGCACGCAGATTGTGCCTCCAGACAGCTCTAGTTTTGGCCATGTTTGCCGGATTTTGGATAAATCTTTCATTGAGGACTTACAAATGTCTTTGTACCTCAGCATTGGACTACCACAGGCCTTCAGAAGTGTCTCTGAATAGTACTTATTGTGGAATGCAACAATTTGGCATTCTGTGGACATGGTCCAGCCCTCGCAATTAATTTTTATTAAGTGTTTCCATGGCAGATGGTAGCTGAGTGTGGCGTAAAAGTTCTATGTTGGTGATTTTATCATACCATTTAATGTAAGATTTTGCTGAGACATCTTAGCTGAAAGGTGTTTAGTCTCCTCTCATGTCTTGTGTAGGTTGTCCATGTTTCAGATCCATAATACAGTTTGGATGACCTTGTTGTGAAGCAGACATTAGTAATTTCAGCAATATTCTCTTGTATAGCTGGTCGATTATACTATTGATATAATCACAGACGTACACCGCAGATGTGGTAAAAACATTGAATGTATTAGTTAAATAAATTCAAGTAGGAAGCATGAGGATAAATTAAAATAATTCTTACAGCTGACGGGAATGAACCAGGTCTGTTCGAGCATCACCGAATCGCTTTGCATCACAAGTAAACAGGTTTTCCGTACTTGACCAACCACATCTCCAAAAAAAGATGTGGCACGGTCAAGACTTTCAGCCTGTGTACTCAAGTCACTGAGAACAGACCAATCGAAACAAGGACTATTACAACATTAACGAACATCCTGTACAAGTATTAAAGTATCCTCAGGAACACAAACACAGAACATGCATATTCATACACAAGGACCTAAAGGCCTTCTTGTAAACATAAATAACATAGAGACAGAACAATGTTGCTTCAAATAATATCTTATACAAATAAATTCAAGTAGGAAGCATGAGGATAAATGAAAATAATTCTTACAGCTGACGGGAATTGAACCAGGTCTGTTCTAGCAGCACCGAATCGCTTTGCATCACAAGTAAACAGGTTTTCCGTACTTGACCAACCACATCTCCAAAAAAAGATGTGGCACGGTCAAGACTTTCAGCCTGTGTACTCAAGTCACTGAGAACAGACCAATCGAAACAAGGACTATTACAACATTAACGAACATCCCGTACAAGTATTAAAGTATCCTCAGGAACACAAACACAGAACATGCATATTCCTACACAAGGACCTAAAGGCCTTCTTGTAAACATAAATAACATAGAGACAGAACAATGTTGCTTCAAATAATATCTTATACAAATAAATTCAAGTAGGAAGCATGAGGATAAATGAAAATAATTCTTACAGCTGACGGGAATTGACCCAGGTCTGTTCTAGCAGCACCGAATCGCTTTGCATCACAAGTAAACAGGTTTTCCGTACTTGACCAACCACATCCCCCCAAAAAAAGATGTGGCGCGGTCAAGACTTTCAGCCTGTGTACTCAAGTCACTGAGAACAGACCAATCGAAACAAGGACTATTACAACATTAACGAACATCCCGTACAAGTATTAAAGTATCCTCAGGAACACAAACACAGAACATGCATATTCATACACAAGTACCTAAAGGCCTTCTTGTAAACATAAATAACAGAGACAGAACAATGTTGCTTCAAATAATATCTTATGCAAATAAATTCTAGTAGATTCAAGTAAATTCAATTCAAATAAAATCAAATTAATGTATTAGTTACCAGAGCCAAAGGTGTCATCCATTGGTGCAAATAAAACAGCAACACAACACATTTCCATTGTGTGAACTACATTCTGTTGGAAATCTTGTAGGATCACTGTGCTACTATAAGAGATATCCATGGGAGTTTGAGAACGAACATAATAAAAAAGACCTACATAGTGTATAAACGGATAAACAGAAAACAAACATTGCATTTTTTGGTTCAAAATGTATTTAGATTTGCACATTAACTTTTCTTTCCTCACACATTAACATTTCTTTCCTCACACACTAACTTTCCTTTCCTCATGTACTATAGCATTGTGAATACTTATGTAGTTGATGCATCTGTTATTCTTATGGTGAAACCAATTCCATTCTTGATTATTCTTCACATAAAACATTAAAGTAATAACTGTTTCTCATTGATGGTACCAAGACTTGTCTAGTTTCTCCTTAATGGTATCAAGACTTGTCTAGTTTCTCATTGATGGTACCAAGACTTGTCTAGTTTCTCATTGATGGTACAAGACTTGTCTAGTTTCTCATTGATGGTACCAAGATTTGTCTAGTTTCTCCTTTTATGGTACCAAGACTTTTGTCTAGTTTATCCTTGATGGTACCAAGACTTGTCTAGTTTCTCCTTGATGGTACCAAGGCTCTTGTCTAGTTTATACTTGATGGTACCAAGACTCTTGTCTAGTTTATCCTTGATGGTACCAAGAAACTCAAAATCTAGTTTCTCAGACTGCTTCTTCGTCAATATTTTTGTTTTGGTAGTGTATTCTATTCAGAACATAGCATCAACCCAGCATTTTTTGGCTTTATTTATTTTCTATGCAATATAAATACATTCAGTAGTTTGCCATCTCTCTGAACAATATGAATATACAATTGTCTGCAGTGAGATTTGAACCCAGTACTTTGGCCATCACAGACTCAAGAGTTTGTGAGCTGGAGGAAGTGGGAAGAAGCTGTGAATGGGTGGCATTTAGCAAAGATAGAAAGTTATTGACAACAGCTGTGATTCAGCAGGGATGAAAGTGCAGTCACTGGGCTGCCAACAGAACAGAGGGATGATCCAAGAACTCATACTGCAGCACTTAAAACCACATATAATTTACACAGATGGCACAGTAACACAAGAAACACACATGTGTGGTTAGGGTTTCGTGGCCTACCAAAATGGCAGGAAATTAGCTAAGAAGTGAGCTGCATATCCCACTATAACATCAAGTATGAGAATGGAAATAGAAGTAGTGACAGCAGATCTCACTTGGCTGGCGACACGCTCACCAACAGACTCAGTGATTTTATTGAACTCTTAAAGTATGCTGTGCAAGATAAAAAAATGTTATGACCAATTATACTGTATGCCTAAAGAAATACTACAAAAGAGGTGCATCTAATGTAGTACCGCAATGACCCTGACAGATTATGGGTTTATGAATAGATGGTTCATTTGTCATGTCAGAGATGTTAAGTCTAAGGCATATGGTTCTTGCATTCCATGTACCCAGTCTGAGTATTACTTCTTCTTCTTCTTCTTCTTCAGCGTTCATTCTCAAATTCCCCCTGGATATCTCTTGTAACAGGACAATGGTCCCACAAGATTTCCAGTTGGATGTAGTCCAGAGAATGGAATTGCGTTGTGTTGCCGTTTTATTTGCGCCAATGGCCCAACACATCCGTCTTCGGCGGGTGAGTATTACTGATTGCTTGTTTTGTCTAGGTACTATACATTATTAAAATCAGTTTTCCCATGTTTCATCTATTTCAATGTGTCCAAAGTGGCAGGCAGAAATTATGGGCAACACCTAATAGCAGTGCAGATTATGCCAGGTGTTAGCTGACCAGTATAACTAAATTGTTGCTCTCACTGAAATGAGTGACTCGTAGTGAACTTCCACCAATTTAAGAGAAATTGAAATTTGTAAACTGTCCCTTTCCGTGTTGTGTCCATTGATAAGAGGCGTTCTTCAAGGTATGGTGGAGGTTGAAAGAAGACTAGGAGGCCAGAAGAAGACATGGCTAGATAATATCAATGACTGGACAGGGTGTGAAGTTTCAAAACTCATCAGGGTGGTAGAGGATAGAGATGTGTGAAAATCTTTCTGTACCAAATTTATCAATGTGATACTCCTACGACCCTGATGGACTATCGGCTCTATTATTATATCAGTATCTTCTGCCCACCTCATCTTCTCCTACCATTGCCATTTAATTATGATCAAATTTTATGACATGACTAATACATCGTCAGTACAATGTGAATGATTGGCTTTCAAACCACAAGCTCATTCAACCAAGTTGGGTCTGTGAAGTGAACCAAAAAACCCCTCTACCACCGAGCCAACATATGAATAAATGGGTGTTTTCAAACAGTGTTTAGAACAGAATAGACTTCTTGAGATACTGCAAACGTTTGATGTTCAACACTGAAACAAAAAATGTTTACTTCCATGGCAGTAAGTCTCCTGATGTTTTTGGCAGTTGGTGAAATTGTGACTTTATTGGCACTTCATAGAACTAAAGGTTTAGCTTGATGTGCAATTTTAAATTAGCTAGCTGACAAAATTAGGTTTGCCTCTTCGGCTCTAGATGTATTACCAAATAATGTAGCAAATGTTTGTAGTGCTTAGTGGCAGGAGTAAGTTCATCCTACAACTTACAGCTGTATATTTCCATGTGACAAGACTAAAAAACCTTGGTGGAGACATCCACAGAACTGTAAGTCAATAAATCTTCCATTCTTACAATGAGTTCTAAATATGACAGGTCGGAAAAAATCTTGGCAGAGACACCCAAAGAATTATACGTCAATAAATCTTCCATTCTTACAGTGAGTTCTAAAATATGACATGACTGAAAAAATCTTGTTGGAGACACTCACAAAACTGTTAAGTCAATAAATCTTGATTCTTACAATGAATTCTAAATATGACAGGTCAGAAAAAATCTTGGCAGAGACACCCAAAGAATTATATGTCAATAAATCTTCCATTCTTACAGTGAGTTCTAAATATGACAAAATTTTTCTAAAAAAAACCTTGACGGAGATACAGAATTAAAACTATCTGCTATAATGAAATTTCATCTCCTCTTTTACTGGACCCCCTGTTATAAATCTGTCAAAATGAATCCCCTCCAAATCAATTGTTACATAATTTCCATCAAAAATAAACTCTGTGATTGCACGACCAATGCCAATAGCATGTTGCAACCCATGTACACCCAATCCATTGGCAAAATGAAGTTTTTTAGGTAAGGATGAGGTCCAACCACCAGGTTCTGGTCAAAGAAATTGCAGTCATTGTAGTCAGCCCAAGCAGTTTTTATCTGAAAAAAGAGATACAAGGTAAAAGAAATTATGGAATAAAAACCAAAATATTGGTTTGTAAATTCAGTATGCAGACAGATCAGGTCATAGCAAGACAACTATATACACTAAAATGTAAAATACCATATCATTAATTTAACAAAGGTAGACAGGGTAGTGTCACCTTTACAAACAAAATAAATATCTAATAATAATAATTCAAATATATTCTGTAAATTATTCAAATATTACGTGTGCTGTCAATCATATCTTCTTATTGTCCATGCCATGTGACATTGGGTATGTTTATCAACAGCCTTCTGTTTCATGTGCAGTCAATAATTTCCAATACAGATGTTCTTCCATGCCACATTGCTAGGTTGTCCAGCATCTTATCTCTTTGTCTTCCCCTACCCTTCTAATTTATGAATGAATTAATATCAACAGGCATAAATGCACAAGACCTGCAATCACTAGCAACTGACAGACAAGCATGGATAATTATGACATCTGCCCTATGTGCCAAACTTGGCAAAAGAGGAACTGACTGACTGACCCTTCTTGCTCCTCAACTTCTCTGTTGTCATGATGTGTTCCCTCTTTCCTGTTCTCATGATATGTCCAAAAAATGTGTACTGTCTCTTTCTGATGTAGGTGAGCAGCTTTTTTTAAAAAAAAAATTTCTTTAAAGTCATCTTCATTACGCTCTTTTATATGTCCATGGTGTTCTTAACATTCTTCTATAAAACCACATCTCTGCTGCCTCAATATAATTTTTCACTATTATGTACATTGTCTGTGCTTTTAAACTATTCTGAAATATTTAGGTACCACCAATGCATTCAATTGTACCACCAATACATCCAATTATACCACAATGCATTCAATTGTACCACCAATGCATTCAATTGTATCAACAGCACAATGTTCATGATCAGGTTTTGAACTCCGAGCGAGTTTGACAGATTTGTATTTGTTAGATGGGTTCAATAATGATTCAGCTAACAAGTTGATGAATTACATTATAGTATAGATAAGAATTAATTCTCTGTTTTGATTTTTAACCCATTGGCTATGGCAGCCAAAAAGATATGTGAAACAGAAGTTAAAAGAAGAATCATTATCATCATCAAGTGCCATGTCGAATGGCGTTGGAGATCATATCCCTCCATGTACATCGATCCCCATATATGTCATCATCTCTGTTGGTGTCGTCAATTGAAGCTACTCAAACTGTACAATATCTTTTCTCTAGGTCTTCCCTTTGGTTTTTTCCCCTCTATCATTCCTGTTGTCACTATATTTACAATGCCTCCACTTCTCATTATGTGCCCAATAAATGTTGACTGTCTTTTTCTTGTATTATCAATAATGCATATTTTCACATCCATCCTTCTAAGACATTCTTCATTAGTAATCCTTGCCGTCCAAGGAATGTGTAATGTTCTTCGAATAAATCACATTTCTGCTGCCTCCAATGATTTTTGTGATGTCTTATTTATTGTCCATGCTTCACTTCCATAGAGTAGCACTGGTTCAAGGTAGCATTTGAGGACACGTTTTCTAGTATCCATCAATATGGACTTATTGTATAGGATTTGTTGCAAAAGGAGAATAGGAATGGCTAAAAATACTTTTAATGATATGAGGAAAATATTAACATCTAAACAAATTACAAATATAAATAACCCAAATATTGGAGGATGTCCGACAAAAAGGAAGTGCCACAGTAACCAGACAAATAGCGGTACATGAAAATAAGGTAAATAGGTTACTGAAGACAACTGTCAATATAAAATAATAAAATATAGAAAATAACAATAAAACAAAGAACAAATACAATTGTCAACGTGTTGGCCCAATTGGGACCTTTATCAAGACAACAAAAGCAGTTAAGAAAACAAAACAATAATGAATTTAACCAAAATAGCTGGGAGAATGATTTCTCTCACCAGGAAATCATCACCCAGTGACAAATCCAGCGCAACACAATATTAATAAATGTATATTGATGCGTTCAATATGTATAAATTATGAAATACTAAAAGATGAAAGATGCGAAACTAAAGAAAGGGGACACCAAATAGCATTGCTAAGGACGGGGGGGGGGAGGGGGGAAACGGGAGATAACAGGGCAAAGGATAGAGAAAGATAGTGCATGCAGGAGCGGGGGGAGGGGGGGGTGTTTGGGCTACATAGAGGGAACATAGAAATGTGTAAAGAAGAACAGCATTTGACAGTATAGGATAGATAATGAAATATATACACATTCAAATACAAATATGTATACATTCTATTTGATAATCACAGATAACTATAAATATAAGCACATATAGATACAAATATCTAGACATATATAAAAATATATACTGATATCACAGCACACATAAGAATACAGACACAAAAATGTATATAGGTAACTGCACATACAACATATATGTATATATACAAATGTGGATATATAAATATATACACATGCATAAGCATAACAATATATATACAAACATACATACATACAAATACACGTATACTAGGAACACACACAAGTATATATCTAACATGATCAATACATAGATATAAGAAAGATACCCACACAACATGCACCAAACATGTAAATGTATCCAAACACGAGCAATAGCTCAAACAAGAATATGTGTGCATCTATCTATCTATCTATACGCTGTGGCCCTTGTTTGCCTTGCGGCATCAGGGGTGGAAGAGTTCTCTGGAGATGGCCTTCTTGTGCGCTGTTTGTAAGGGTGTTCCTGTGGCTTCTTTCATTTCTGTGATCCATCTTTTACATGGTCTGCCTGTGGCTTTATAACCATTATGTCTATGTGTCATAGCCATTTGTGGCATGCTATCTGTCGGTAGTCTGGAAGCGTGCCAAAATCTGTTGTCTTTTGATGTGTTCCAATACTGGTATTGTTATGGTTATCTGTCTGATGTTATCGTTTCTAATTCTATCTCTTAATGACACTCCGAGTATTCTTCGTAGACATGTCATTTCTGTTGTCACTATTTTTATTTTGCCTTGTGCTGTCATTGTCCAGGTTTGGCACTGGTAGCATAGTGATGGAATAATAATAGTCTTGTATAATGCAACTTTAGTGTCTATGTTTACATTTTTGTTCTTGAAAATATGTGTCATCTGTCCTAGGATTTGGTATGTTTTATTGCATCTATTTTGTCTCTTTACTGGTTTTCCCTTCACTCGATTAAATGATTCCTAAGTGAACTCATTTACCTGTTTAAGGTGTTTATCATCGATGGATATAATGATATTTCTTTCTTTCTCTGCTATTGCCATTATTTTGATCTTTTCAATATTGATCTTCATGTTGAAATTTTGACATGTTGTTCATATGGTCTTGTAATTGTTCTTCTGATGTCACTATTAGTACTTTGTCATCTGCAAAGAGTAGTGCATTCAATTTGTCTTTTATGTTATCTTCTTCGTTGGTACTTGTTAGTTTACAGATGTGGTCGATATATGTTATAAAAAGTAGAGGGGATAGGACACACCCCTGGCAACATTTTCTCACATGAATACATCTAACATGAACATTCGCACACATAGATATATATACATGTATTTTTATACCCATTCGTTCACATGAAGATATTCACATGTATTACTCTAACACAAGAATAATGCCATGGTATTAACAGTAATCATCGTTTTGTTTGATTTACCCACTACTTTTTTACAGCCTCTACCCCCAATTCTTATTATATTATACTCCTATTTATTGTGTAGCCACATTCCTCTGTATCTTGTGATTGTTTCTTTCTGCAATTAGCTCTGTTTTTGTTAGATTTCAGTGTATTTGTAATTTGTCTATGTTGTGTTGCTGTTATTTATATCGTATTCCAATCTGTCAATGCTAGGATGTTACCTTATTTTTGTGTAATCGTATTACCTCATTTTAAACCATTTTTTTAAATACAGAAGGGTACCCATACACACATATGTATGAATTTTTATATGCATATTATTTTACATGGTTTTGTGTATCCATACAGCTGCTTTGGGTCACGCATTTGCATGTGTGCATATTCTTGCGTTAGAGTAATACATGTGAATATCTTCATGTGAGCGAATGGGTATAAAAATACATGTAAGCTTGTGGTCTTAGTTCTCCTTGAAATGATTGTTTATGGATCTTCTGGTGCATCTTTGACATCCTAAGATTTGGGTGGTCTTGTTACACCTGTCGAGAAATTTTTTTCTCTCTTATGCTTTACATATAAATACTCAGGCAACCCCTATCATAACTACACAATCACCCGTGTGACTTTACAAATCATAAATATTTATGCACCCATATGTCTTACATATAAATATCCATGCACACTTATGCTTTACATATATATATCCATGCACACTTATGCTTTACATATAAATACTCAGGCAACCCCTATCATAACTACACAATCACCCGTATGACTTTACAAATCATAAATATTTATGCACCCATATGTCTTACATATAAATATCCATGCACACTTATGCTTTACATATATATATCCATGCACACTTATGCTTTACATATAAATATCCATGCACACTTATGCTTTACATATAAATATCCATGCACACTTATGCTTTACATATAAATATCCATGCACACTTATGCTTTACATATAAATATCCATGCACACTTATGCTTTACATATAAATATCCATGCACACTTATGCTTTACATATAAATATCCATGCACACTTATGCTTTACATATAAATATCCATGCACACTTATGCTTTACATATAAATATCCATGCACACTTATGCTTTACATATATATACTCAGGCAACCCTATCATAACTACACAATCGCACGTCATCACAATTATCTATCCTATACTGTCAAATGCTATTCTTCTTTACACATTGCTATGTTCCCTCTATTTGTAGCCCACACCCCCCCCACCATCCTTAGAAATGCTATTTGGTGTCCCCTTTCTTTAGTTTTGCATCTTTCATGTTTTAGTATTCCATAATTTATACATATTGAACGCATCAATATACATTTATTAATATTGTGTTGCGCTGGATTTGTCACTGGGTGATGATTTTCTGGTGAGAGAAATCATTCTCCCAGCTATTTTGGTTAAATTCATTATTGTTTTGTTTTCTTAACTGTTTTTGTTGTCTTGATAAAGGTCCCAATTGGACCGACACGTTGACAATTGTATTTGTTCTTTGTTTTATTGTTATTTTCTATATTTTATTATTTTATATTGACAGTTTTCTTCAGTAACCAATTTACCTTATTTGCATTTACCACAAATTACAAACAAGCTAAAAATGAGAATTATAAAATGTTACATGTAATTTATATTAATTTATGGCCCAGAAACATGGACACTAAACAAACAATAAGACAAAATGTATGCTTTTGAGATGTGGATATATAGAAGAATAGGGAGAACATCATGAAAAGAGAAGAAAAAAAACAAAGAGGTTTTAACAACACTTAGAACGAAGGAGGAATTATTAAAGAAAATAACGATCAGGCAAATAAAATATTTTGGACACATTAAAAGACATGACACCTTCTTGAAGACCTTACTTGAGTAAAGTTGAAAGGAGGTGAGCACAAAGTAGACAGAGATAAAAGTGGGAGAATAACATCTCAAGATGGACAGGTTACAGTCTAGAAGAGTGCACCACCAAAACAAGAGACATGGAATGTTAGAAGTCTGTTGCAGCTAACCTTCGTTGTGGAGACGACACTTGATGATGATGCAGTAGACCAGTTTCATAGTCCTTGGCGCAGTAGAATAGTTTAGTAGCCCTTGGTGCGGTAGAATAGTTTAGTAGCCATTGGTGCAGTAGAATAGTTTAGTAGCCCTTGGTGCAGTAGAATAGCTGTGTAGCTGTTGATACAGTAGAATAGTTTTATAGCCCTTGGTACAATAGAATAATTTTGTAGACCGTGGTACAGAAGAATAGTTTCGTAGCCTTTGGTACAGTAGAATAATTTCGTAGACAATGGTACAGTAGAATAGTTATGTAGCCCTTGGTACAGTAGAATAGTTTAGTAGCCCTTGGTACAGTAGAATAGTTTAGTAGCCCTTGGTACAGTAGAATAGTTTAGTAGCCCTTGGTACAGTAGACTAGTTTAGTAGCCCTTGGTACAGTAGAATAGTTTATTAACCCTTGGTACAGTAGTATAGTTTGTAAAACATACAATGTTGTCTGGGTATTCATTTTACTTTTGATAAATACATTTTTTGGGGGTAATTTCCACTCACATTAAGTTTTACTAAATGCCACAAGAAGTGGCTTCCAGTCATCTTCAATTTTCTTTAAATAC
Source organism: Meghimatium bilineatum (assembly GCA_034231615.1). Taxonomy (NCBI): domain Eukaryota; kingdom Metazoa; phylum Mollusca; class Gastropoda; order Stylommatophora; family Philomycidae; genus Meghimatium; species Meghimatium bilineatum. Next base: position 37,241,762 of record CM067308.1, on the reverse strand, counting down.
TAAAAGCCACCATAAAATGACTTTCAGTTGTTCTGTGTTTACCACTTTAAGTGGTTGTATGCCCGTGTGTTGCCGGGCCCAAAAGGGGAGCAAAGAATAGCAACACTATTTACCTTCCACGCATTTCATAAAAGGCGACTATGGAGGTTATGGGATGGAGTTGGCTGTCCCATCCCATATAGGGTCAGTGACCCAAAACCATGCTGAAGTCGGATGTGTCAGGCTGAAAGGTGCAGATATTGCAGTAATGCTGTAAACCATGACACAACGCATTCCGTTCTCCGGACTACATCCTGCAAGAGTTTGAGAATGAACGCAGAAGAAGAAGTGGTTGTAAATAGTAAACTTTCAGACAAGAAGAAAAAGTACATACAGATTGAGTTTTAGCATGTGTATATTAAGAGTAAACACATTTACAACAAGAATACAAGTAGACAATAAATAATGAAACACATACATTTGATGATTGGAAACATGGTACACGATTTGTAAGAGCTGGCAACACATGTCGATCATAGAAGTTATAGTCTACATCAAAATTGGCAATAGGAGGTTCTGGAGCCTAAAATAGAATAAAAATAAATAAGAAATTTGGTCATCAGAATTTTGGTCATCAGAAATTTGATAATCAGAAATTTCTTCTTCTTCTTCAGCGTTCATTTTCAAACTCCCACTGGATCTCTCTTGTAGCAGGACCATGGTCCTACTAGATTTCCAGCAGGATATCATCCAGAGAATGGTAAATGTGTTGTGTCACCATTTTATTTGCACCAATGGCCTGATGCATCCGTCTTCAGCAGTAATGAGAAATTTGATAATGAGAATTTTGGTCATTATAAAATCATGTGTATGAAATGTGCACATATATTGTATATTCGAAAAGAATCAATGATGGTAAGATAACTTTTTAATCAATATTATTGGGGAAAAAAATTAACTACACATAAAATTAAAACCTAAAACACCTCTAAAGTCAGAAACCTAGCTCCCTGCTAAAGTCTGAAATGTAGCACTCTGCTAAAGTCTGAAACATAGCACCTTGCTAAAGTCTGAAATGTTGCATCCTGCTTAAAAAGTCTGAAATGTAGCACCCTGTTAGTCTAAAACATAGCACCCTGCTAAAGTATGAAATGTAGCACCCTCTTAAAGTCTGAAATGTAGCATCCTGCTAAAGTCTGAAACCTAGCACCCTGTGAAAGTTTAATAATCTAGCACTGTTAAAATTTAAAATATAGCAATCTACTACAATTTAAAATCTTGCTCTCCAGTAATAACATGACTTTCTGGCACATCTTTCTGACAGAAAAATCTCTATGTAACATATATAATATTTATCTAGAATAAAACAATGAGTAAACTCAAATACATAATTAAAATTTGTGAATTTGACAATACCTCAGTCGCAGGTAAACTGTCACAAATGTAGTGTCCACTGAAACCTTCCCATCGGAAAAACAATCCTGAAGGGTCTATAACAAATGGACAGTCCAGAGTTGGTCCACTGGGACAGTGAGTCACATAAACATAATGTTTTCTGTATGAGATAAATGAGAGAAAATAAATTATGTGACCTGAACACGAGAAATAAGCATCATGATTGGCAAGGCATCTACAACAATGAACAGACTAAAAAAAGGGTATAGGAGAACAGAAAATAATTAACAATAAAACTAAACTCCTGATTTACCAGGCTTGTGTCCTCAGCACCCTCCACTACGGCAGGGAAACATGGACAACTGATATGCACCAGGAGAGACTAAGCAGCTTTCAAATGCGGGGTCTACGTAGAATTCTTGGAGTTACGTGGCAGGACAAAGCCAATAACAATGTAGTATTTGAAAGAACAGGCATACCACAGTATTTCCTATGCTCAGTCTGCACAGACAGATGGATGGAACATACTTGGAGAAAGCAAGATGCGGAATACCGAAAGATCTACTTTATAAAGAATTACAGTCTGTGAAAATATCAACCTCTACTTAGGTACAAAGACGTATGCAACAGTGAAATGCATGATACAAGCATCAATACAGAATCATGGGAAGAGGATGCTATGGAATGTGTTGCATGGAGGAGAAATATCAGGAATGGTATAAAGACAAAAGAGAAAGTAATAGCAGTAAGTTCAAGGGCTCTACATCTAAGACACGCAAAAACATAATGGGGACTGTGTTTTACCTGTACATACAGTGGAAGATTCTTTGCAGCTCAGATTGGTCTTGTAAGTCACATCTATCACCGACATGGATTGTAGATTGTATTTCTTATAGCACAAACAATAATGCTATCAACTGAAAGATGGAAAGGTGTCTGTTTTTTCCCCCCAGATTTTCTGAGATTTTCCAATTCATCTCTTTCCCTGCAAGTTCTGATCTAGTAATTGTTTAGTTATATTGTTAGACTTCTTTCTGAGAGCGTATCCCATCTATCCCAATTTGTTATCTTTGACCTCACTAGGCACCTGTGTGTTCTCCACAGTTCACCAACTTGATATGAACTCTGGTCTTCTCATGCAAATGTTGTTCATCCATCACAAGTGATGATGACCATCTGTTACACCCACTTTAAAAAATTCAGTTACTTAAGTCCTTGGCAATGAGATCATAGATGGCTAATAAGCCTATCCTGGCCACAAAAGTCATTGGACAAGCCAGGAATGGGATGATCATTGTAGATGGTGTTTGATTTATTTGTGACTTTCTAACTGCCTTTGATTGATCTAGACATTGGTGTAATGGGTGGTGGTTGTATTCTGTTACTTTAAGGTATGGCCTTACCTGTGTTTACCTAATGTTGCACTCTAACACTGGGGAGATCAATAAGTTACTACATTATACAAATTTACTATACTAAGTTACTAAATACAAAGCTACTATACTAAGTTACTACACTATACTAAGTTACTATACATTAAGTTACTATACTCGACAAGGTTACTATACTAAGTTACAATACATTAAGTTACTATACTATACAAAGTTACTATACTAAGAGTGCTTCGAATGAAAACCTTAAAAGTGTGACAGAAATTATATGGCATTGTCTTGTAACTTGTACGTTGATGGCTGATGCAGCAGTCCATGGGCTCATGCCCTTTGATCCACTGTCTGTGTGTGATATATGCATGTGCTTGTTAGCTGTTGTTTTGTTTTGTTTATCTGGCTTCGGAGGGAGAAACATTCATAAACTTGTTCTTCTTCTTCTTCTGCATTCAGCATCTGTGGTCATGCTGTACCGTCAAACCTGTTGTCAAGACGAGTCCACTGTCTTCTCCAGGTCAGAGCGGCTGCCCCATAGCTTTTGCCTCAAGTCTGTATCCTCTGGCCAGGTCTGCTGTCTCTGCTCTTTGTATGTTGGGCAGTCCTGAAGTATGTATTCCGGGGTCTGGGTTATGGATCCACATGGACATTCATCTGTGTATGATATCCTTAATCGGTAAAGGTGACCCAACAGTCTGCAGTGGCCTGTTTTAAGGCGAAATATTGTGGTTTTTTTATATCTTTGGAAGAGATTTATTGCATCATGTTCATATTCCCCTTCCATTTGTTTCTTCCACTTTGCTGTGTATGTGTTGTGGATTATTGTTTTTACTTCTCCATAAGACAGTGGGTGTCTGTGTTGCTCCATTTGGCTTCCTGTCTTTGACAGAGCATCCGCTTTCTCATTTCCCATGATTCCACAGTGTGATGGTATCCACTGAAGTGCAAAAGCTGTTAATTTTTGGATCTGTCTTAGCTCATGTCTGATTTTGTGCAGAAGGCTTTCATTTCTGTTGCTCTGGATTGATTCCAGTAGGGATCTGCAATCTGTGAATATGGCTATCTTCTTTGGTCTTGGCAATCCTGGTTTGGTGAAGGCTTTCAGTGCTTGATGGAGTTCAACTGCTTCTGCTCTAAAATTAGAGGAGTATATCCCAGTTGGAGAAGATTTTCATATTGTCTTCCCATCTTTGAGTCTTATAAAAATTCCACCTCCTCCATTCCTTACTGCTCCTTCTGTCGATCCATCTGTGTAGACATGTGTCCATTCCTTGGGATTGTATTTTATTTCTATCATCTCCAGTGTCAATGCTTTTAGTTGAGGTGGAGTTTGGTATTCCTTATTAATTATTCCAGGAACCTGTTTTATTATTGAGACATTCTGGAGACTATTGCCGGGCTCTTCAAAGTCCGTTAGTGTTTCAATTTCATTTGTGAGGATTTCTTTATGTTGTTCATGGAGATCTTTGGAGATGTGACAGAAGCTGGTTCTCTTCAACCTGCTTGTAGTTGATCTAGAAATTTGCACATACATCAGATGGTTTGGCATGCACTTAATTTTTTCCCTTTGAACAAGCACTCTTTCTTCTCTTCTGTCATCCAGTGGGCGGATGTTTACATATTTTTCCATTGCATGGATTGGTGTGGTTTTCATCCCTCCTGAGATAAGTTGAAGTCCTGCATTTTGTACTTCAGATAGGCGATCAGTATTTGTTTTTGATGCTGATGCCCAGGCTGTCATTCCATATTCTACTACAGGTCTGACTGTAACCATGTAGACTTTTAGGAGAATATTTCCATTTGCTCCCAAGCTTGTGCCTGCAAGTTTCTTCATCAAGGATAGCCTCCTGGTTGCTTTTTGCTAAGTGGTTATTAGGTGTGGTTTCCAGGTGAGTCGCTTGTCTAGTGTGACTCCTAGATATGTAGGGTTCTCCACATGTGCTAGCTCACTTCCATTTAAATTTGTTAATATTGTTGTTAAAGAAATCAAGAGTGTCCTGCACATGCCATCTTGGTGTGTAGACAAACAACATGACATTATAACGACAGTTTAAAGATGAATATCACACTATTGATTGACAAGCATTATTAAGGAGCAGTGTTGTTATCCATTATTTAATCAGTAAAGGAGTAAGGCCATGAGAAATGAATCAGTGAATGAAGGTCCAGTGCAGTGATGCATGTCTGTCAATTTAGTATGTGTATGAACTGAGTCTGGTTCTTTGGTGAAGTGGTACAGAGCCATTCTGTAACGACAAAGACACTGAGTTCGATACCTGCAACAGGGATTTGAGCACCCAGATCGCTCAGAAAGCAATGACAAACTACTGAACATATTTACATTGCGTAGAAAATCACTAAAAAGTCAAAAAATGCTAGATGGATGGCTACGTCCTGAATAGGATATGCTACCAATGAGCTGAGTAGATAGTTTCACAATGTTGTGAGTCATGTGACAAACTGTTCATGATCAGGTCAGGCATACTGGGTGGTGATCCCAGAGTTTAGTGCAGCAGTTGAATGTTTTGCACAAGAATGAAATACTAATGAAATTTTACTTTAGTTATTTAAGCAGGAATATAGATAGAAGAACGAAATACTAATGACATTTTACTTTAATTATTTAAGCAATAATATAGAAAGAAGAATCAAAATATTAATGACATTTTACTTGAGTTATTTGACCAGGAATATAGATAAATCTCAGGATAATTAAATACTAATGACATTTTACTTCAGTTATTTAAACAGCAATATTGATAAATCCCAGAACAATGAAATATTAATTACATTTTACTTGAGTTATTTAAGCAGAAATATAGATAAACCTCAGAGGAATGAATCACTAATGACATTTTAATTTAGTAGTTATTAAAGCAAGATAATAGATAAACCTCAGAGGAATGAAATACTAATGACATTTTACTTTGATTATTTAACCAGGAATATAGATAAATCTCAGGAGAATGAAAAACTAATAACATTTTACTTTGGTTATTTAAGTAGGAACATAGATAAATCCCATATGAATGAAATAATGACATTTTAGTTATTTAAGCAGGAATATAGATAAAGCTCAGAAGAATGAAATACTAATGATATTTTACTTTAGATATCTAAGCAGGAATATAAATAAATCCCAGAAGAATGAAATACTAATAACATTTAACATTTTACTTGAGTTATTTATGAAGAAATATAGATAAACCTTAGAGGAATGAAATACTAATGACATTTTACTTTAGTTATTTAAGCAAGAATATAGAAAACCCCTGATAAATGAAATACTAATTTTTACTTTTGTTATTTAAGCAGGAATATAGATAAATCCCAGATGAATGAAATACTAATAACATTTTACTTTAGTTCTTTAAACAGGAATATAGATAAATCTCAAAGGAATAAAATACAAAAGACATTATACTTTTGTTATTTAAGCAGGAATATAGATAGAAGAATGAAATACTCATGACATTTTATTTGAGTTATTTGACCAGGAATATAGATTAGTCTCAGGAGAATTAAATACTAATGACCTTTTACTTAAGTTATTTAAGCAGACATATAGATAAACCTCAGAGGAATGAAATACTAATGACATTTTACTTTGGTTATTTAAGCAAGAATATTGATAAATGAAATACTAATGACATTTTATTTTAGTTATTTATGCAGGCACATAGATAAATCTCAGAAGAATGAAATAATAATGACATTTTACTTGAGTTATTTAAGCAGACATATAGATAAACCTCAGAGGAATGAAATACTAATGACATTTTACTTTGATTATTTAACCAGGAATATAGATAAATCTCAGGAGAATGAAAAACTAATAACATTTTACTTTGGTTATTTAAGTAGGAACATAGATAAATCCCATATGAATGAAATAATGACATTTTAGTTATTTAAGCAGGAATATAGATAAAGCTCAGAAGAATGAAATACTAATGATATTTTACTTTAGATATCTAAGCAGGAATATAAATAAATCCCAGAAGAATGAAATACTAATAACATTTAACATTTTACTTGAGTTATTTATGAAGAAATATAGATAAACCTTAGAGGAATGAAATACTAATGACATTTTACTTTAGTTATTTAAGCAAGAATATAGAAAACCCCTGATAAATGAAATACTAATTTTTACTTTTGTTATTTAAGCAGGAATATAGATAAATCCCTGATGAATGAAATACTAATAACATTTTACTTTAGTTCTTTAAACAGGAATATAGATAAATCTCAAAGGAATAAAATACAAAAGACATTATACTTTTGTTATTTAAGCAGGAATATAGATAGAAGAATGAAATACTCATGACATTATTCTTTAATTATTTAAGCAATAATATAGAAAGAAGAATCAAAATATTAATGACATTTTATTTGAGTTATTTGTTCAGGAATATAGATTAGTCTCAGGAGAATTAAATACTAATGACATTTTACTTCAGTTATTTAAACAGCAATATTGATAAATCCCAGAACAATGAAATATTAATTACATTTTACTTGAGTTATTTAAGCAGAAATATGGATAAACCTCAGAGGAATGAATCACTAATGACATTTTAATTTAGTAGTTATTAAAGCAAGATAATAGATAAACCTCAGAGGAATGAAAAACTAATAACATTTTACTTTGGTTATTTAAGTAGGAACATAGATAAATCCCATATGAATGAAATAATGACATTTTAGTTATTTAAGCAGGAATATAGATAAAGCTCAGAAGAATGAAATACTAATGATATTTTACTTTAGATATCTAAGCAGGAATATAAATAAATCCCAGAAGAATGAAATACTAATAACATTTAACATTTTACTTGAGTTATTTATGAAGAAATATAGATAAACCTTAGAGGAATGAAATACTAATGACATTTTACTTTAGTTATTTAAGCAAGAATATAGAAAACCCCTGATAAATGAAATACTAATTTTTACTTTTGTTATTTAAGCAGGAATATAGATAAATCCCAGATGAATGAAATACTAATAACATTTTACTTTAGTTCTTTAAACAGGAATATAGATAAATCTCAAAGGAATAAAATACAAAAGACATTATACTTTTGTTATTTAAGCAGGAATATAGATAGAAGAATGAAATACTCATGACATTATTCTTTAATTATTTAAGCAATAATATAGAAAGAAGAATGAAATACTAATGACATTTTATTTGAGTTATTTGTTCAGGAATATAGATTAGTCTCAGGAGAATTAAATAATAATGACCTTTTACTTAAGTTATTTAAACAGCAATATTGATAAATCCCAGAACAATGAAATACTAATGACATTTTACTTGAGTTATTTAAGCAGACATATAGATAAACCTCAGAGGAATGAAATACTAATGACATTTTACTTTGATTATTTAACCAGGAATATAGATAAATCTCAGGAGAATGAAAAACTAATAACATTTTACTTTGGTTATTTAAGCAGGAATATAGATAAATGAAATAATGAAATACTAATGACATTTTACTTTAGTTAATACAAAACAAATATAGATTAATCACAGAAGAATGAAATACAAATGAAATTTTACTTTGGTTATTTAAGCAGGAACATAGATAAATCTCAGAAGAATGAAATAATAATGACATTTTACTTTCGTTATTTAAGCAGGAACATAGATAAATTCCTGAAAAATGAAATACTAATGACATTTTACTTTGGTTATTTAATCAGGAATAAAGATATTTCTCAGGAGAATGACATACTAATGACATTTTACTTTAGTTATTTAAGCAGGAATATAGAAAAATCTTAGAAAAATGACATGCTAATGGCATTTTACTTCGGTTATTGAAACAGAAATATAGATAAATCACAGAAGAAAGAAATACTAATAACAATTTACTCTGGTTATTTAACTCATTGGAGATCCATCCATGATATATAGGATCTATATATTGAGTCTACAGGACCTTTTGCCACTTTAACGGCTTTGATTTTAGATAGATCATATATTTATCAGTTATATTTCGTTTTGCCCAGTTCAAGTTTTTATGTTAACCTCTGAACATCTGGGAAACTTCACTTCCTTTAGAAAACTGAAGACGACTCGCGTGGCTGTAAAAGAAACCATTTCTTTGACCGCCATACACTGTGTTTGTTATTTCTGAAATTTTGAAAAAAATGGCAACACCCACTTCTTCTATAAACTTCTTCTTCTTCTTCAGCATTCAATCTCAAACTCCCGCCAGATCTCTCTTGTAGCAGGACAATTGTCCTACTAGATTTCCAGCAGGATGTAGTCCAAAGAATGAAAATGCGTTGTGTCACCGTTTTGTTTGCACTAATGGCCTGACACATCCATCTTTTGCAGGCTTCTAGATACAGTGCAGAACAAGCTATGATGTTTCAGAGCTTGCTAATTAGTAAATCGGATAATGATGATTCCAATAGTGATTATAGGCCTAATGTTGACTTGCCGAAAAGTAAGAAACCAAAGCAAACTGGTGTAGGTTTTATTAAAAATTTAGCAACTGATTGCATCAGATCAAGGAATGTTAGTTCCTCTGAAGAAGCATCTAATAGTAGTGATGAATCTACTGATTCAGAGGATTTAGCTGGTACTTCTAGGCCTACAAATGATACAAGTAGGCCTATGCATAAAACTTCCACAAACCAACAAGGTAGGCCTAGGACTGATGCTGTGTGGCATGAAGCCCTAGAAGGAAAGAGTATAGGAGTGTCTCACTTCATACAGATACATTCTAGCAGCAAACTTGGCCTTCCTGACAATGCCTCACCTCTCCAGTATTTGCTATCCTTGATGACAGAACCAATAATTGATAATCTAATAGCCAATGTAAATTCTTATACCCAGCAGAAATTAAAAATGAATACACCTCGAAGGAAATACTTTACTTATTCGAAATGGATTCCGCTCGACCAAAATTATTTTATGAAGTTTCTCGCCACCCTGATAAGCATGGGTTTGGACCCCAAACATTCTATAAAGGATTTTTGGTCCACAAAAACACACAGAAGTAGCCCCTGGTTTGGATCAATTTTCAGCAGGACCAAATTCTTATTGATTTACCAATCAATGCTTCATGCGGCTGAAGCTGATGCACAGGGTAAATGTAAAATAGAGCTGTTCATAAAGGAATTAGTTGCGAGCTTTCAGAATGCATTCTATTCTTCTGAAAACATATTTATAGATGAGATGGTTATAGGTCACAAGGGAAGATTTAGGCACAAGCAATATAATGCAAACAAGCCAAAAAAAATGACATATAAAGTCATACAGACTCTGCGACTCCATCACCGGATATGTTTTCAACCTGCTGGTATATTTTGGTGCAGACACAACATACAGGCTGGAAACTCACACAAAGTCTACCCATGCTGTCAAAACCTTTGACAAACTACTATAAGGCATCACAGGACATCACCATTTTTTGCTGACAGGTATTATTCTTCCTTACCTCTTGTCCAGTTTCTGAGGCAGAGAAATTACCATTATACTGGAACTCTCAATGTGAACAGATGAGGGTTTCCACCAGAAAACAAAAATAAGAAAATAGCTGTCAATCAACCAAAATGGTTCATAAATGAGGAAGATCAAGTTATGTGTGTCAGCTGGAGAGATAAAAAATTGAAGAAACCTTGCCAACTGGTAACAACATGTGGAAGCGCAACATGTGAAATTAGAATTGAGGGTAGGAGTGAAGTCCAGAAACCATCACTCATTCATAATTACAATATGTCAATGAATGGATGTGATAGAGTAGATCAGATGATTTCATATTATGGAAACCACACAAGAAAAACAGTAAAGTTGTGGGAAAAAGTATTTATGTGGGTGTGTGGAGATAACGCAATTCAACAGCCACATTTTATACACACTAAGCCGCCCTCACACCAAGAAGCCTATGCCCCTTTCAAACTTCAAAGACATATTGATAGAGGAACTTTATTGTCCACGCCAGGAAGAAAGCCAGTAAATACAGAGCTTGAGAGGTATTGGGAACTGTCCATCTCACTGACTTCAGTGGCAAAGACAGACAATGTGCTCACTGTGCTACTAAGCAAATACAAAAGCAAAGTAGCTACTACTACATAGGATGTTCACATAAGCCACATATGTGCGCTAAATCATGCTTTAGGGAATACCACACAAGATGAGCTCATTTGTAACAAATAAAAACTTGTAAATAATAAAGCTGTGACTGGATGTAAATATATTCATATTTTTATTGCTTCTGGTGTCATTCATAAAAATATACATAACTTTAACATTTATTGATATAAATTCATAAAATAAACTGTATAATGAAGAGAATTGGATATACCGGTGTAAACATTCTTGAAAAATGGATTTAAACAATGACAAGTATGGATACATTTGGATAAGTCAAAATATTTATACTAATAAATTAACATTTTCTTGTTTTGTGTCTTACGAACTCTAACCTTGTTAAGTAATCATATATGATCAATGTACTTATATATTAATATTCTGTATCCATTGCACTTTCTGATGATATATTACACATACACTATTTATCAATATTAGTATGTCAAGTGATACAATGAAAAATACATGTAAGGAAATTTTTCTACTCCTGAAAATTAATTTGGTCCAAACCTAAAACTAATCAAGTCCTGAAAGCGTTAATGTATGGCTCAGAAACATGGACATTAAGCAAACAATTAGAAGGCAGAATTGATGCCTTGAGAAGTGGGTATATAGAAGAATAGAGAGAACATCGTGGAAAGAGAAGAAAACAAACAAAGAGGTTCCATAAACACTTACTATGAAGAAAGAATTACTAAGAGAAATAAAGATCAGACAAATAAAATATTTTGGACACATTAAAAGACATGACACCTTATTGAAGACCCTTACTTGAGGGTAAAGTCAAAGGGAAGCGAGCAAGAGGTAGGCAGAGATACAAGTGGGAGAGTAACATCACAATATGAACATGTTACAGTATAACAGAGTGCACCACCAAAACATGTTACATGAGATGTTGGAGGTCTGTTGCAACCAACCTTCTTTGCGGAGACGGTATTTGATGATTTTCGTTGACATTGAGTTTGCTATGCAGTATGCAGGGCCGTGCCGTGCTATGATGAAGAGAGGTCGGGATGTGGTCCTTTTTGTTTTGTTTTCGTCGTAGTATGGAGATCACATGTTTAATTTCCTTAGGTAAAATTGTAATCATTCAACTCCCCAATCATTGTATTACGACTATGATGGCAGCCCACCTTAGAAGTGTACGGCAACTGATCTGCTGTGAGGATAACGCCCATTTTGTGCTCGGATAAATTCGTTGTACAATCGTATATAAAAAGTGTCATTTTTACGGAAAATAACGAACCTTTAAGTTCAGCATTTCATTGGTCGATAGTGACGTCAGCTGAGCTAAGTTAGATTTCGTCATTGTGAATTTACAAACAAACAAAATGGAGGAAACTTGTAATTCGTCGATACAGGTACTCCGCGAATCTTCAGCTGATAAGGAAAATGTATCATCATATGAGCCTCCAAATAAAAAAATAAAACTAGCAGATGCTCATGCAGACGGGAAGCTTAAGCTAGAGGATCGACTGAGCGGCATTTTATGCTGTGCAGTGTGCTTAGATCTTCCAAATTGTTGCTACCAGGTGAGTGAGGGCTGGGGGTAGAACTGGACTGCGCGTTTGTTGTGTTGCATGATGTGGCAATGACATCTGCAATTTACATATTTTTATTGTAACGTTATCATTTAAATAAATTCATACTTTATTGCGAATCTACATACTGCGAAAAATATTGTGTAATTATTGATACTTAGTCACAAATGGAAACGACACTCGGTCGAAAATCAGGGAGCAGGAGTAACTCGCTCAATCATCCAACCTAGAAGTACTATCTATATCAGTTGTACCAGCGGAAAAAGGTCACGGGATAACAAAATGGCTTGAGGATTATCCATTACTATATTCCCAAACACAATAAAAATAGTATTTATAACGTCAAAACACATTGCATGAAATCACGTTAAATTTAATTTACAGACAATATGAATCTATATTATTTTGAGTAGTTCTGATCTATAGTTTACATTTTCGTGAGGTTACATTGCACAAAATTGTATTAGCCCATGCAAGAATCATTGATATAACAAAAAGAGTATTTTGGATGGAGGAATTTAGGCTGCTTGCCAAGTAGGTCAAATGGTTCAGAAGTAATGAGGTGATTTCCAGAAAAAAAACGAATATTGAGGTGGGTGGTGTTTCATTGTCACAAGTTTATATCAGAATAGTATCACTACTGAGCAAGTTATTCATTTCCCATTTTTACCTAAACTATTATTTTATTTCACTATTTTCTTTTGGTCTAAAAAAAGTAAGTTCCTCAGGTTTCAGATATGGTGGTGACTGAGCTATATCCATTGTTATCACCACCACCACTATTAATTACCCTCGGAGTATAGAATTTATTTTCTAAAAGTCAGATGTGGACTACATGTGTATGTATTTTAGAAAACATAGGTGCTGACCTATATAGGCATAGATGTGTATTTATAAATTTTTAAATCCCTATGTTTACTTAAAATGTTCGGAATATGTACTTAAAACATTATTATCATGTGAAATCATAAACTGTGCACTAAAAAAAAATCCAGTAGTAAATAAAAAAAACTGTACAGTATTTACAGTTTAATAGTTGAAGGCCATGTAATAAATTGACCACAGAAATCAAAGAAGCCACAGGAACAAACTTATAAACAGCTCACAAGAAAGCAATCTTCAGAGAACTCTTCTACCCCTGACGCGGCAAAGCAAATAAGGGCCACATTATATAGATAGATATTAAATATATCATTAATATCAAAGGTATCTACATCCGTCATTCCTACATGTAGGCTTAGATAAATTGTTATGTTCTGTCATATTTCTGTTTTGCTTTATTATCTAGATACCCTGTTGCATTTTTTCTGTTTTGTTTCATTTCTATCCTAATTTTTACATTTCCAGTTATCATTGATACTCTTCCAGCATTTACTCCTTTTAACTCTTATGTGATTGTGTATAGTGTTGTTCTTTACTGTCTGTGTTATATTGTGTTCTTGTTAAAGGCTTTTTGATCAAAGCATCATCATCAGATGCCATGCCGGGTGGCGTAGGCGGTCATGACTCTCCACAGCTCTCTGTCCACAGTATTATGTATCATTTGATCAAAGCATAGATGATCAAAATTATCCTGTATGTTTTCCCAAGTGATTAGGAAAACTTCAAACCCCTATTTCCATTTTTTACTTTCAAGGGGAGACAAAAATAAATAATTCAGAACAGTCTTGAGAAGTAGCATGAAGGAAGTTTATCTGTGGAACTGATACGTAACAATAAATATTGGAATTTGTGAGGAACTATGATCACTTACACCAATTTTCTGATGTTTAATTTTACTTTCTTATTGATATTCCTAAATACTACTGATATTATACTGGTCCCATAGCTTACATTTTATAAATGACTTCTTTGCTTCCTTGGAAGAAGAGGTAACGAGTAACTATATTAGTTTTTTTCTGTCTTCATTTCAGATATTCCAAGAATGTATATTCTATGATTTCTCATTTCTACTATTATTAACTGTTATTAACCTTTAGGGCCCTGAATTAAAAATTAAGAAACATCCCCTTGGGCCTGAATTCTTTTTTGGAAAATTTGCGTTATTGATGGTGGTGTTTTGAAAATGTGATAACTTTTTTGTTTTAAAAGATATCAAAATAATTTTTGCATATCTAAATAAAGGAGTGAATAGTGAATATAGTCATGTTTTTTTTGTTGTTGTATGTATGATATGACAGTTGTGAGCAAGTTGTGAAGTTGAAAATTTGGGGGGGAAAAAAATCGCAAAACGCCATTTTCAAATCGCACATATAACTTCTTGACGACCCTAATACTTGAGAAATGCGTGTAATCATTGATAAAATCCTCATAAATACCTATACTTATTGTATATATATATTATATACAATATTCATTATTAAATATCCACACAAGCCTAGAGATACAATCAGAACACCGACAGGAAAATTCTGCAATAATTATGATGCAGAAATCCAGGCAATTAGTGTGGCAGCTAAAAAACTGCTGAACTCCAACTCTGACCTACAGCCTGTGGTATTCCTGACAGATGCAAGGTCAGTGCTTCAAGCTCTCCAGTCTGAAAAACTAACAGACTTGAAAAAAACTACTTAGCGAATTGTCTTACCAGTATAGGATAACCATGCAGTGTATACCCTCTCACTGTGGAATACCAGGAAATGAAAAAGCAGACCAACTGGCTAAGGAAGGTGCTGCCGAAGACCAACCAGATATACTAATCACCTACCATCAGAAAAAACAGATGATCAAGTCAATAAGAAAGCCACAAACACCAACACAAGATGACTATCGTATTATGAACAGACCAGAACAAGTTATAATTCTACGTCTCAAAACAGGACACAACTGACTCTGCAGTCACATGTATACAAAGTTCAAGATTGGCAACACAGCCATGTGTACATGTGGACAGGCAGCACAGAGTGCCAAACATATACTTCAAGAGTGTTCTGAGCATGAAACGCTGAGGCAGACATATTGGCCAGAGGAAACAACACTGGAATCAAAACTCTATGGGACACTGTATGAACTACAAAAGACAGTGAGTTTTATTAAGGAGACAGAATTACAGATATAGACATGTTTCAAGTGAATGAAAGAAGAAGAAGAAGAAGTATATATATTGTTTGATATCAAAACTAATATAATATGAACTAAAAAAAACTAATAAAACATGAAGAAATCGCATATAACATCCGTCCGGTAAACACTAGGTCTATCCCGACACGCAGCATAATTATTGTCTATGCACACACGTGGCACCCCTGATACATATTATTTTTGTGTTTTTGAATGACTACACAAACATTCTTTTCAAATAACAACATATTAAACATAAAAAACAACAATTAAAACATGTATTCACGATCACTTAGCCATGCCACGCTGTACTCAATTCGATAGTAAAATATGGCTTAAAAATGGCCATCGTCATTCCAGAAATTCGTTGACAAAACCAGCCGGCTTTCTCTCTTCTTGCAGTCGTTTACTCATAAAGGAATTTGACTTTTAAACTGCGACGTATTCCTAGCTTCGTTTGGTGTGTTTTATACGTCACTGGATCATTACTTTGTGAAGTTCCGTACTCGGGAAATGGGCGATGTCCTATGTAGCGGGATTGCGCCTGCAGGCACAATGGAGCTGTGCTCATAGGCGCATTATTGCGACCACAGAGTCGTAAAGGTTAATTTCTCAAGTATTAGCTGATATTCCAGCAACTAATTCTGACAGTTTGGAAAACTGGTATGTCATCAACACCATCTTCTTGTGACTTTATTGGTGGCATATCATGTGCCCCACTATTGGAGGATCTTCGAATGTCCTGTTCATAAACTTCATCCGTTTTCAATGGATGAATATGTTTTTTCATGGGTATTAGTCCGCATTGGTTTGTCAATATTATGGTTGGTTGCTGATCTAGCGATCCGTGGGCTTATGTCCTTTGACCCAGCCAATATTATAAACAAGTGTTTATGTGAAAGAACAGGACATGCATAAATAGAACATGAATCCTAAGAAGGATGTGAAGTTGATATCATCTTGTCCAATGTCACAATAATGCCAAAACTATCCATAGTATGACATGTTGGGCAAAATTTGGCTCCAATACCCCAACCTCACATCTAGAAAAAGTAATGTGGAACCCTTTGGTGCCTCCAACCAGATCAGCAACTCTTATTGCTCCTACCTAATCTCGTCCCTGATAACCATGGTATGGCTATAATTTAATTCTCAGAAAACAGGAGGCATGTTTAGACCATGGAATACATAGGGAAGTATAGCAGAAGGTATATTAAAAACAGAACAGCTGGAGAGAACATGTTGATGACCTGTGCATATCCCCCAAAAGTATAAGAATATATTTGTTACGTTGTCAACATATAGTATTTTTGAATAAAAATAGTTAACATAGTTTGTGAGGTTGACTTAACTATCTCAATTTTTATTTCAGTGTAGCAATGGTCATCTGATGTGTGCAGGCTGCTTCAATCACCTATTAGCAGATGCACGCATTAAAGATGAAACAGCAACATGCCCAAACTGTCGGTGTGAGATTAATCGCACTGTCTGTATCCGTAACTTAGCAGTGGAAAAAGCAGTGTCAGAACTTCCATCTGATTGCACCTTCTGTAGCCAGAACCTTCCGCGTTATCAACTGGATTATCATCAGAAGGAACAGTGTCAGGAGAGGTAAGGAGGTCAAACATGGGTAAGCTGACATGCCTAGCCCTGTTTTGTTGACTAACCTCCCATGGTTATCTCTCTCCAGGCTGTATTTTATCAGTGGTCTGCCTAGTCCCATATATGATGTCAAAGCTGGGGCACGCGCATGTTTGATGGGGATGTTCCAAATGTGCGAGTGCTAGTGGCATGGCACTTATGTTTAATCTATAGACAAGTTGAATTCTTTTTAATATCCTGGAATCCCTGCTATGCTGGCAGACCACTGAGCCATGTTTTCTAATCAGATCCACACTTGTTTTGTTTTTTCTATTGTTTTAGCAGGTAGGTTTTCTTTGAAGATGGAAACTGTCAGTTTCAGGCTAACAGAGTGGGTGCCAGGTTGAAGAAGAAAGCTGAGACAGTCCAAAGGGAGTTGGTTGTTAACCTTGCAAGCCGTGTCTGTTAACATTTGCAACAGTTCCTCTGCTCTTGATTTTTAAGCGGCAAGTATCTTTCTCTCTTTGTCATGGGTCTGTAGTGTTTTATAGAAGTGGCGAGTGAATGTTTGAGTACCTGTAATGGAAGCTGCTCTCATATATATGTGCAGACAGTACACATGGTGTATGGTTGGGCCTTTGAGGGACGGTATAGTGGCTACAAAGGGAATATTTGAATTTATAAGATGAAATAAATCGTATGGGGTTGGCCAGCAATAACTCTTATCATCTATAAAGGGAAGCTATTTTTATTATTAGTTTATAAGAGAACTAACCAAAGCACCAAAGTTTTTAGTAAATTAGAGTATTTAATCTCCCATCCCACATTTCCTTTTGAAGTATAATTCATCTTTATTGTATCTGTTTTCTTGTCCTGACACTTGAATATAGAACTATTCTTCTGGTCTTAGTCATTTTATTGGCCTTAGATCAGTAATACTAGTTTTATATGAACTGACCATTCTAAAAATAAGCTCATGCATATGTTTGGTATTTAAATTTCATTGGTCATTCCATGACTGACCAGTCAAGTGTGTTACCAGTATTCTGTTATGCCAACCTTATAATGAATCTCAGAGACTTCATTTACTAAGGCACTTATCATGTCTGATTCTTTATCCATGCTTTGAAAAATTCACACCAACTGGTGTAAGAATGTATGGATGATATCAATAGCTACTTACAACTTCCTATACTTCACATGCATCTATTGATCTTGGCATGCTGGTGTTAATGAGATAGCAAATAGGATAACTAAATAATCTGATGAGCTCTGGTTTTGCTCATATCCCTAGATGTAAACTGCCAGTCTTACAAATGCTGCTGACCAAATTAAGTGGTCGGCGCAAGGTAACCATGCAGTGGAATACTTGGAAACAAGAAAGCAGATCTGACTGACTAAATAGCGTCTGCCAATGACTAACTAGATGTGCCAATAACTTACAATCAGAAGAAACAAATTTATCACAGAATTTACTCCCTCTGAATAGGAGGCTTCTTCTCAAATCAGTGCATATCGTTGAGAGTCTTCTAGATATGAAATGAAGCCCTGAAGAAATTTCGCTATTGCACAACAGCTCTATTGCACACAATTTCTGGGGAAACAAACACAATCAAAGTAACTAGAGCACCACTAACATTAACACAAGATGAGTACCAAATTATGAAAAGATGAGAACTAGTTATCAGTCTACACCTCAGAACAAGACACAACCAATTCCACAGCTAAATGTATACAAAGTTCAAGATTGGCAGTTCATCCATGTGTACATTTGAACAGGCTGCACAGCATATCCTTCAAGAATGTCTCAAATATGAATTTCTGAGGCAAACACACTGGACCAGAGAATCAACACTGGAAGAAAAACACTATGGACACTTGCGTTAGTTTATAGAAGAGACAAAATTGCAGATAACGAAAGAAGAAGCAAACATGATTGTATCAAAAACACATATAACTGATCAGTTGGATAAGGGGAAATGTGCAGAGTTGTTATATTATCACTTGATGGATGTGGATCTATTCTTCAATAAGGGAAATTTTGTATCTAATACAACACAAGAAAGAATGGGAACTGCAGGATACGATGAAATAAGTGTTTAACCAACATGTCACAGGAACCACAATCATGCATGTCCTTTTAAATTTGCAGGGGGAGACACATCACTTTTGATTTAGCTTGCATTATACTGAAGTTGGTTCATAATCAATAAGCCTAATACATGAATCTGAGTATTTTTAGATGGTCTCCGTCACAGCTATCCAATCTTTCCCTTCTCTCTCTCACTTTGTTATTCACTAGAATATATTAAGTTTATGATAATTGAATTTGTTTATGATAAGACAATGTTAATGTAATATTTGGTTAGAATCCCTAAGCTCTTTAGCTATCTATTTCAATAGCATGTACTTTTTGAATAATTTTATTGCTTCATTTTATTTACCATTCTTCACAGATATCAACTGTATGTTGAAAGTCATGCATGATATAATGTTGCAGCAAATATTGATGTGGTTTTGGGGCAACATACCAGAGAGTACAGTTTCATTATACAAATTGTGTTTTATAAATACCCCTTGGTATATTTACAAATTACATTGCTATGGATGATATTCGGAAATGGAATCAACGGAGGAAGATATGACTGGGAAGGACAAAGAACAGTTGTTGAAGAATGTCTGGCTAGAGAGATATTAACTTTTTGGATAGAACTTGAGAAGACTATAATTTCTAAATTATAATTCATTGAAGACACAAGTTATGTTATAAAAGGAACTAGAAGGACTAAGTAAGTCAATGTTGGATGACATCACACCTGCAAGCAGATAACACCAGATGTGGGAATGTTGCTTCATAAGTATGTTCAGAAAAGCAAAGGATAGAAAAGATACATCCAGTTAAGATTTGTGCTAATTGTGCAGTGGAGAGAAGTAAAAATATAGGTAACGTTGCTCAGTTTATAGCAACAGTCACAGACCTGTAATTCTTTAACTTTCTATCCAACTGGCGTACATGTTTTTTCCGTCTAGTTATTTTTTTCAGGTGAGCTATAAAATGACCAGACAGAGCGACCAAGTGATTGTGAGCATTCTCAACTAGAGGTTTTTTTTTACAAACATTTTGGTATGAGAACTCAAGAAGTATCTTGTAACATTTTGTTTGGAAAGCTTCTTGCCTTCACTTGATGTAAGTATGAATTGTTTACTATCTTGACCACCTTAGACACAGAAGAAATGATTGCTGTTAATATTGCATTACAGGCCCTGCTCTTGCAGATATGCTCGCATTGGCTGTCATTGGGAGGGTCCATTTCATGAAGTGGCTGAACATGAGAGGAGCTGTGTTCATCCCAAGAAGACAGGAGAGGAGGTGATGAGTGCTGTTGAAGTCATTGATGCTCAGAGGCAAGAGGAACAGAAACTTTACAGTGACATATTTACACTGTTGTCATTTGAGAAAATCACATTCAATGGTAAGATTTTGTATTATTGAATGTAAGAACTGATTTTATATCTCTTTTATTGATTGAAATAAACAGTATGTATGTGTGTGTGTGTATATATATATATATTTTAATTGATTAAAATAACTAACTCTATTTATTTATTTTATTGATTGTCAATTTTTACCGAAGACGGATGTGTCGGGCCATTAGCGCAAATAAAACGGAGACACAACACATTTCCATTCTCTGGACTACATCCTGCTGGAAATCTAGTAGGGCAATGGTTCTGCTACAAGAGAATTCAGCACTAGTTTGAGAATGAACGCTGAAGAAGAAGATTGTCAATCGAAAACTGATAGGTGATCATTCTACTTATTTTGTATTTTAAATTGTATGTAAAAATGTATCTATATTTTTCATTTTTTTTGACAGAACTTTATGTATAATGTATCATTGTGTAGATTAGTGTTTGTTCTCTTATAGTACATGAATAAAGATAATAAAATCTTTGACAAATTAGAACAGAGTTGTGTGAAATTTAATACTCAGTCTGAGGCTCATAGTCATCAATGTGGTGAACAAATTAAGCAGTCAGGTTATCCTTTCTTAACTTGAGCTTAGGACCAACATTGGCATACTTGATTCCCCCTCTAAGTTGGAGACTCCTACTTAAGGAATTCGGATCAAACGAAAGAAGTTTATAAATCACTGGATCAGAAACCAACCAATCAGCTTAAGGCATTGTATAAAGCTGAGAGTCAGTCTTCTGGGTATGAAATAATAACACTATAGAAAACCTCACATTACACATAGGAAATAAGAGCAAATTGTTCATAATTCCTTAGGATGACAACCAATTAACTACCAACCATGCGTATTTCATACTTTATAGTACTAACACTAAATATTTTGGATAATCAAAAATTTTTCAGATTTACAATTGAAGCCATTCCGCACAGATGACTTTATCACGCGTCTCTATTATGAAACATCCCGTTTCACTGCCTTCAATCAGCAGTGGGTCATTCGAGCAAATATTAACTCAGACTTGAAAAATCCAACCCACACTATGAACAGGTCATTGTCATATCAGCTAGTTGTGAAAACAAAATTGACTTCTCCCGTAAGTTTCATGATTGTTTACCTTTTCTTATTTTTAAAGATTTGATTGAAAAATCTTATTATGGTTGAGATTATTTTTTAATAATGATTTATGTTATAATATTAAGAGAAAAATGTCTAAACATTGCAATTACCTCAGTTTTCCTGTAAACTAGCAACATTAGCTATCCTTATATATATACATATATATATATATGTTATATCCTTATATGGATATAACATATATATAAAAGGATAAATAATGTTGCTAGTTAATGTTAATAGATCTCCATTGCAAGCATCACTTTTGGTAGAATTATTGTATAGAAATGGCAGCAGCCTACATATTAAGCTGAAGGTTTACAGATTAATAGTACTTTCAGTGCTGTTTAATATTTGCAAAATATGGACCATATATAGGCATCATATTGGAAAACTCATTCACTGCCACAGTTTTTCTCAGAAAAACATGAACATGGTGAATTGTTGAGCATAGAATGGAGTGATTTCATCACAAATAGTGACCTAATAAACAAAACACACCAACAATATGTTTAAAATATAATAAGAAAACGCAGGAGAAACTACCTGGGACACGTTCTTAGAATAGATGAAAGCAGACTGAAACAGCAAGCCCTTATGTGAACACCTGAGGGTAAAGGAAAAAGACCCCCCCCCCCCCCCCCCACAAATTACCCTAAAAAACACCAAACTTAAAAAGGAGAAATAATTGGTTTTAAGTCCATACAAGAACTAAAATTACACAACAGCAGCCTTGCAATGCATGGAGAATCAAAGCCTCTGCCCTATGTGCCACCTGTGGCATGAAAGGAAGAACAAATTTACTAACTAATTGTGAGATGAAGAAGGGCATGCACTCTCAAGGTGGACAAAAGAAATGTTACAAAGACTCATTAACACTTTGCTGACCAGCAATCTTATCCATAAATAGGTTGTCTGTTGCAAAACCTGTTTACAAGTGTTGCAAGGTGATTGAGTGCTGCTAGAATGGGTTTCATTATTCTTCATCTTCAGTGTTCATTATCAAACTCCCGCTGGATCTCTGTCTTACTACATTTCTAGCAGAATGTAGTCCAGAGAATGAAAATGCGTTGTGTCGCCGTATTATTTGAGCCAATGGCCCGACACATCCGCCTTCGGCTGGGAACTTCATTCAATTCCCATCAGTCTTAAGGACCTTTATGGTCACCATATGGCTTATCAGCAATCTAAGAACTCATAGTCAGGACCATACATCTAAATTGAATTTCATAAAATATATGTAACAAATGATCATCTTCACTTGTGAAGGACAGACAACAACAACATAGCTATCCTCAAATCATTAACAGAGACCTAAGTACAACGCAAGAGGGAACGCAGAAAAATAATTACATTTTATGACAGAAAATATTCATTTCAAATATTTCCTTCTCATATAAGCTTAGCCATTTATTAATATAGCTCAATTGAAATAGATTGTAAATTTTCGGGGAAGTAATATAGCGGGAAGATTGAGGAGTAGGAAGAGGAAGATATACAATTAGCAGACTATGGGAAACTATCAGCATGCATACCCATTTCCATCTGCTGAAAGAGACGGAACTGCAATGTGGATGCTTGAAGTGTACTCCATCAATCTAATAAATTACTGACAAGGTCACCTGAGTGGTACAGTGCCCAAAATGGAAGCAAAGAATAGCAACACTGTCACTTGCCATGAATATTGTAAATGACAATTACAGAGTTTTGGACGTGGAGTTGGCTGTACCATACCATAGCCTAAAGTGATCCAAATGCCATGCAGAAGTTGAATGTGTCAGGCTAAAAACACAGATATCTCAGCCAAGCTAAAACTATACCACAGCATATTCCATTCTTCTGACTATATCTTACGCAGATGTATGGGACCCATGCATGAATATAAGAATAAATACAGAAGAAGCAGATGACTGATAAAGTTACTGATATATGTAAGTGGTTCCTAGAAATTCTACATTACTCAAAAAGCAATGCCCTAAACAGGATATGCAGTTATATTTTATTATAAATATTCTTTCAATAGAATAACTACCTTTTTTAATTTTATTATAAATATTCTTTCAATAGAATAACTACCTTTTTTAATATAACTTATTTGTCATCTTGTTCTTTTTTTAATAGATGAACATGTATTTTCTTGCCCTGAGTGGACCATTTGGAGGCATTAAAATGAAGTCGAAAATTTACAACTTTGAGTTTACTGCTGATAATGCTGAGACAGAATATGTCGATCTTCCCATAGACTCAGTAGAATGCAACAAGTTGTTAGCCTCAAAGACCATCAATTTCCGTCTCGTCATGTTCCAAATTTCAAAATAAATGTGCGCACTGACCTGCCACATTTATGAAACAAATAGTATTTTAAAATGTACATCATTGATGACCATTTTTGTTTCAGTAAATACATAACATTGTCAATATTTTTCTATTTTTTGTATGCAAGTGATATTGTAATATCTTGCAAAATAGTTGCTCATAAAAAGGTTTATAACTCAAGGATGAGGTACAAAACAATTATGTTGTCATTTTTTTCAGTCTCAGAGAATAAATAGTTATTTTATTATATGAAATTTGAAAAATGTGTTTACTTTTTGTTAACGAAACAAAAAACTATAATGTATACAGTATATCTGTATCTATACTTTATCTTTCTCAAGTCATTTTTTAAAACAATTTATAATGGCTTTAAGAAAGATAGCTACTAAAAGGCGTGATTAAACAATCACTGAAATATTTTTAAAAAATTGTTTTATTTTGTTAACATTCATCACTGTTCTCCTGTTAAGGTGGTAATAAAGATCACTTTGCCATAGTAGTCGATACAAAATGAAAAACATTGACTTTTAACCTCTTAAATATAAATATCTAGTTCTTATGTTATTTCTTCTTCTTCTGCACTCATTCTCAAACTCCACAAAATTAGCACAATGTAATCTAGAGAACAGAATGTGTTGTCATGGTTTACAGCTTTGCTGCAATAGCTGCGCCTTTCAGCCTGACACATCTGACTTCAGCATGGCTTCTGGGTTACTGTGACCCTATATGGGATAGCCAACTCCACCCCATAACATCCTTAGTTGCCTCTTATATAGAAGGAAAACAATTTTGCTATTCTTTCTTCCCCCCCCCCCCCTTCAGGCCCAAGCAATCTACTGGCGATGTTGATTTGAATCCATGTCATCACTAATATGAAGCTTATATTCTAACCAGCTGGCTATGCTGTTTTATTTTTTTCATTTCATTGCATTTCTACTCATTTCTTTTGCTTCCTGTAGTATAGGTAACAAGGGAGCATTGTTGCAGGTGATCTCCTGTTCTGTAATCACATTATACTTAATCTAGTATAAAATTTACGAAGCCCAGGTGGTCTAGTAGTTAGTTCATTGGCCTTCTGAACCAATGATTCAGGATCGATTCCCAGTTGAGGGGATTATTTTACCATAAGCAGCTCCCAGGTTGATCCAGGCTTTAAAAAATGAGTTCCAGAATAAAATTGGAAAAATAAAAGCAGTCGGTGTGATACTGACGTATTATCCCTGGTATGTTCTTCATCTGCATTCATTCTCAAGCTCCTGCAGATTAGTAGAATGTAGTCTGGAGAATGGAATGCGTAGTGAAATGATTTACAGCATTGCTGTAATATCTGAGCTTTCCAGCCTGACACATCCTACTTCATCATATTGTCTGAGTCACTATGGGATGGGACAGCCAAATCCATCCCACAGCCTCCTCAGTTGTCTCATACAACATACATTAGCAGGTAACAGTGTTGCTATTCTCTTATTCCCTTTTTGGCTCTGGCAACAGGTGATCACTAAAATGGCATTGATCATTAACACTGTATTCTCTGCACACCTCAATGGTGCCAAACAGATGTTACTTACTAGTACAAAATTGAGTAGTGGGAATTCCAGAAATCTAAAAATATATGACATATATAATATAGTTGTTGTCTATGTGATTATGACATCCAAATATGTGATTGATACTGTTCAAATAGTAAATAGCTTCAGTTTTTACAGTTACTGTAGCTATGTTTATATGATATTTCTGCATTCATTCTAAGACTCCTGCTGGTTAAAAGGATGTAGCCCAGAAGAATGGAATGCATTGTGTCACAGCTTGGCTGCAATGTCTGTGCCTTTTGGCCTGACAATCCAACTTCAGCATGGTTTTTGGTTTGTTTGATATTTGACTTTGGGTGGAACAGTGCTTCATCGCTAAATCTCCTTATTTGCCTCTTATGATATGCATGGCATGTCAACATAATCTGTCACAGTGTTACTGTTCTTTGCTCCCCTTTCAGGCCCAGCAACACATGCACATAAGTGGTACATTTTTCTGAAAAATGTAGAAATAGTATTTTTTATTCACTCGACTACGTAGGGAAGACCACCAGAAAGGGAGGGGAGCTTTCGCTGTAACTACAAGCACTATTGCTGTGGAGATTATGGCAGTGACCAACTTCTTAAACTGGATGGATATACAAAATACATTTCATGTCTATGTTTTCAGCAACTTGTTGAAGTGAGTATTGACCGTGTGTTATGAGCAGTTGCTCGAGGCAGTAGGGAGCCCGAAGTTGGAAGGAATGACAATTTATTTTCATGTCTGGTCATTTGGGTGTTCGGGGCAATGAGAGAGCAGATAGATTGGGTAGTTCCTCCACTGTATTCTGTATTAAGCAGTAGAACAATGTACTGCACTGACATACTGAACTACTTACAAAAAACAGCAAGGGCAGACAAAATTAACGAGGGAAGTGATTCCTTTTTCCTTGTCCAGAATAAAGGAGATGGCTTGAAATGTGGCATCACCAGAAATGAATGTCATGATTGTGGAAGAATGGTGGTCAACCAACAGAAGTCTGGAATTATCTGTCATCATGTAATTGTAGGTATACTCAAGAAAAGATTAGAATGGACATGGCCTGTATACAATTCTGAAGATCTGACAATTAACTAATTAGCACGTGTTGTTTTCATATCCTCCCTTTTGTTAACAATTGTATTCATTGCTGTTTTCTTTCATAATTTGTACATTTTAAAACAGGATTTTCTTTAAGATACTAGCTGCAAAAATTATGTTTTATTATTTATACTTTATAAATCTGTAGAATGTGAAGAAATAACTGTGTCGTATTTATTAGTATATTATATCTATCAAGAAAATATTTGTCACATGTTTGAACTATGAGAATTGAAAGTTTTTACAGAGAGTTATGTTTGCATTCAATATTTTAAATGGTTTCCATGGGTGTTCCAGTGTTCCATGGGCTTATGCCCTTTAACCCAAATATTTTCTATAAAAAGTAGAAAACTATAAACTTGACTACAAACTAGCAAGTCTGTTATTAATCTTCGAATATTATTATGTTAAAAAGGTCAGAATCACAATTACACTTTCTGAGACTAGAAGTAGGTGAATGTATAAATGTAACTGTCCACTACACACACACAAATTATGTTGACATACAATTTTGTGCTGCGTCGTGCAGAAATGTATACTTTTACGGCCACAATAAACCATGACAAAATGTGCTATTCTTGTCTTCTAACTTGAAAGGAATTTGAGAATGAATTCAGAAAAAAATAAAACCAAAAATTTTATGTTTCAAAATAAAAACATAACTATTCATCATTCCTTTGTTTAGTAGCAGGTTTCAAAAATTCAATGTTGTCTTAAAATGTTGGCACTATTATTATAATATGAAGATTTCAACATTTGTTGTTAGTATTGAACATTCTAAATAAAAAATAAACTTTGTTTATTTTACCAAGTGTTTTCATTCATAGTTTTGTCACCAACAGATGAATATCTATATTTATATTTATGTTTTTTGTCATACACATTGCTAGAATTTCAGCTTATCATTTGATATTGGGATGTGATCATAAGCAGTGACATCCTTTACTCAACATGTGCTGTTTTGTGTTCTTGAAAAAGGCTTTTTGGTCAAAATATCAATTTGTGTGATTTTCTGTGTGCTTCCAATGATTCACAAAACTTCATGACACTGTGTTTTCAGTTTTTGCCTCGGGTACCATTATTTTGTTGCAGTGCTATCAGTTCTAGAATCTAAGTTGAAGATTCCATGTTTTGTGGTTGAACATCACACATTCTGTATAGACATTCTAAAATACCATGAAATAAGAAAGACATAAGTCAAAAGCACTGGTTATTGACAATGCACATCGGATGTCCATAGGTGTTCTGATCGACATCTCAATAATTTCATCAGAGTGCAATGTCTTGTAGTTGCACTTCACTCTTGATTTATTAGTCTTTTTGAATATCTATTATGTTTCTCTTTCTGAATGGTTCCAAATGTTATTCCAATTTTTAGAGCAAACGTGATCACTCACTTCTGAAAATTCTCTGAACTGACATAGTTCCTCACCTCATTAACTAATGGTTAGCATGGTCTATTGATGTACCTCCTGGTACAATGACCAGATACACTAGACTGTCAGCTCATTCAATTACACTCTACACCTGTTTATTAGCTGGGCACAAAAATTTAAGTGATCTTTCTGGACTGAGATTGCCTTAATATCTCCATCTATTTAGGAATACATTAAGAAAGATGTCAGAACATTTGACGTTTTTTGTTACGTATCACAGATTCTTTGTTAACACACATTTTTACACAGATTGTCATAGAAAGAAATATATTTTAGAAGATAACTCAGAATACTAGTTCCTAAGGTTGTGCATTAGAAATTAATCAGTAGTAAACATATTAAATCTAAATAAGACAGGAAAGCCAATCTAAAAAAAAACATTACAAAAGAAAATTGAGGAGATGGTTAAAAAAACAAGAAACTATCTTCAGCATGCATGCTTATAACTGTTTTATTAGTCACTCTGTAGTTACATTTACTAGCATATTCTTCTTCAGCGTTCCTTCTCAAACTCCCGCTGGATCTCCCTTGTAGCAGGATCACTGTCCTACTAGATGTCCAGCAGGATGTAGTCCAGAGAATGGAAATGCGTTGTGTCTCCGTTTTACTAGTATATAATTGCTTTTATAAATGCATTCACACCCAAATGTTTGTATTTTTTTACAAGGAATCATGTCTGCATACATGTCCAAACCATACAGGTTTTCATTGTTTCACTATTGAAAGCAATGATTCTTGTAGGGCTGTATACATCTCTATTTTATTTCTTATGTACACAATTGTCTTATGCTCTCTGTAGACTGTTCGTGCAGATCATCTGTAACATTTATATTCAAAGTTCTGTAATAATCTCTCCAGGATCCCATTATCTTTGTTAAATGATGGATCATCATCTCTGCACTTTAATCAAAAACTATTTGTGCTCTGTTCTCTTTCTTATGCAGGAATATTTCAGAAGCAGTGCACAAACACTGTAGCACTAACAAAGTTCTGATTTCAACATACCTTGTGGGTCAATTTGACCTATGGGAATGAGACATTCAACTCTATCCCAAACCTCCTTTGTCACCTCCTATGACACACAAGGCAGGTCACAGTTTTGCTGTTCTTTGCTGCTCTTTCAAATCCTGACATCACACAGTTGTCTTATTGTTTATAATATATAAATAAGCTTAAATTTACAGTAAAAATGTCAACTGAAATAACAAATGTATGCAACAAGAAAAATACAAAATTTTCTCCTAAAATATGTGGATAGACCTGTACAGACATTATCTCCTCCATGATGAAGAGTCAAATAAAACAATTGGTCACAGACTAGACTAGAAATAAGCATCATATGTCCTAGTTATATTTTTATTATCTAATAAATGCATGAAAAAAATAATGTCATAGGTCACATTCAAGGAGTTTAACCTGTATATATAAAATATATAGAGTAAGATCCAGATTAGCATTTCCAGATTGAATTCTATAAAAATATAAATACCTGCTGCTGAGCAAAAAGAAAGCACAGATTTAGTTTCATAATATTATTTTCAGTATAAATGTTTCCATAATAATTGTTTTCCATATTGTAGTTCCAAATATCCTGTGTACATTTTTGTGTGCTTACTCACTTGTAGCTGATTTTGTTTGATGCAATGAATATGCAGATTCATTTTTTAGCACTGGTGTTAAATTTTAAAATCACTTATGAGAAAACATTCTGTTAATATATTTGTTGTAGTACCATTTTATCAAACAAGCATTCAATTTACCACTGTCATGTATTGCTCCTTGAATGTATGATTTCTCATAATAGTCTGGGACCATATGTCTTAATCATTACGATTACTAGATATACACATTTGACAATCAAATATTAATTTTAAATAATGACATTACATATTATTTATAGTGAGGCAGAACTTGTAAAAGTTCATTATTAGACTATGAGATTATATTTTGACAAATTAGAATGTTCATTAGATTTAAATATTCATGAGATAGTCTTGGATAAACATGGCTTGGAAACATAGTATGTGACCAAGAATTTCACATGCAAACTGCAGACTCTTACCTACAGAGTTCTTCCCTTCAAATAAGGAATATCAGATGACCAGAAGCAATAACGAGTACTGATTTTTTTGATAGAAAATGAAGCAGAAAATGAAACAAATGAAGCTTAATGAAGAAAAATTATGTGTTGGATATACACCTATGAAAGAAGGTAACAGTGATACCAGACAACCCTTGGACTAGAATCTAGAGAAAAACATGTATGTTGGCAAACACCTTTTGAAGAAGAAAATAGTACCAGAAAAAATAGAAATCTTATGGACACAACATTAATTACATATTTTACTACATTATTTTAACAGGTCGGCTCAGTAGCAGAGTTGATAGTGACCTTGCAAAACCCAACTCATCGAATTAGCTTGTGGTTTGAACACAGACCATCCACATTGTATTGGCAATACAGCTGGATGTATTAGTATCACCTCAAAACTAAAAAAATAGGTGAATAGCAATACCATGAGTAGGGTATGCTTCAGTTATAGTATTTTAACCCAAACTCATGTTTGTCATTGAAAAAGTATCATGTTATCGAACTAATGTATTTTATTCACTGTGGTAGGATTTTGTTAATAAAATTAATGCTTTTCATTTTCATTTCCTCAGAATTGTGAACAATAGAGCTTGTGTATCTTTTTGTGCAAGTTAGGGGGTGGTTGTTTCTTTAGAGCTTTATTTCATACTCAAAAGACTACAATCTCATTGGTGTGCGTTACTTTGATAAGAAATATCCTACTCAGAGGATGTAAAAACAATACTATACAAACAAAGTATTGAGGGACTTCATGAGAGACAAGCCTCACTATATAGACATGTCATCTACTATTGGTTTGCTTTTCATGGAGGTATGTTGTTTGAAGTAGTATACAAATTATCTTTGCTGTTCCAAGTTGTAAAAAGAATGATGTCTGTGTTGCTTTGAGAAGTGGTTCTCAAACTTTACATGACATATCACTTTAAAAATCTTTTTAGACATTGTTGATAACATGAGCTGCTACCTCCTCCGATAAACTGTGACCATTTTACTTTATCATAAATATGATTTAAGCTATTTTTTTTTCTCTTGTTGGATATATAAGAACCAAAAATAAAGCAATTTAGTCCAGTATCAATCTGTTTTATAATAGTATTCCATTTTTTGAGGTCTTAGAAAGCATCACTTTCAATAAATAATCCACTACACTATTGCTTACTAGATATTTCTACAAATTATATCCACTCTACAAATATTTTCATTGGTTCATGAACAAGAATACATGTTCATGAACCAATGAAAATCATTATTGCATTATAAGCTGAATATTTACACACCATTAATTAAAGCAGAAATATTAATTATACTTGGAAGGAAAAAAAATTGTACGGTAGTTACAGAATAATGTAAGATTATTCGACAAAGTGAAAAAATAACAACCGAAAAAAGCATTTCAACCAAATTCCTTCTATCAAGCAAAGGAGTAAAACATATTTTTTTCATTTGTTATCAAATTTCCACTATATCTCTCTTGTAGTACAACAATGGGCCTACTATATTTCCAGCAGGATGTAGTCCAAAGACAAGAGATGTGTTGTGTTGATGTTTATTTGCACCATTGACCCAACTGGTGGTACAAAATACATCAAAGACTAAAATGCTACACTAGTTTAAGAAGTATATGTGCTACACATGGAGGTAGACTTTCTGGCAAAAACTGCCCTAAGATGGACACCTTCGAATTGGCAGAAATATGGAAGAACCAAGATTAGTTGAAGAAAAATTGAATGTCCAGTACTGAATGATATCAGAAAAATGCTTCTCCCTTCAAGACAATATAAATGGAACACTATGTATGGAAAAAAACGGCAGCTCACAAACATGTGCATATATCACACAATGTTATTAGCTCAAGGAACATGAATCCATTGGCTGCTGTATCAGCAACCAACTAACCAATGAAGTAGAATAGAAGCTGATGATAATGGGTTGAAACATGGTACAGATGATGACTGATAATAGAGAGAAATTTGAGTGCTTTTTTTTATGCCAATCAGTATCAAGAGGGCAACATGTTAAAAGAAATTTAGGAAGTAAACACACAGACAGTAGGCATTCTCAGATAATGATATAAATGTGAGTGACCAGGGGAGAAGAGAGAAATTGTACCTGGAAAAATTTGAAGAACACACAACCAACAACTAACTGGGACTCTGAACTTATACATCCTTAGATGGCTGATGGTTTGGGGCCTAAGCACTTATGGAATTGCCCCTCCCCCCCCCAGCACCATGATGCAGGTTTCTAATCAAGAATGAAGACAATGGTTAGATGTTGTCTCCCAGACTAGTACCAGTATTTTATCTTCTCATGTATCTTGTATTCTTTGCTTGATAAATGGTTTTCAATGGAAACAACAATTTGGTCTACTTTTTTGTTCTCAAAATAACCTTATTTCCATGATATTAACTTCACTCTTTGGTATATAGTTTTACTACAATTTTATTTTTTATAAAATAGATAGAACACACTATATGGAACGAAACAACAGCTCACAAATACATGCACTGCATGTAGTACAATATATACTACCCATACAATAGATTTGGGCCAAAGGACATGAGCTCACATGATGCTGGGATAAATACCCATCCAAACTTATTGTAAAATCTAAGCGATCACTTATAATATCCAACAATTATAATTTAGTAGTTATATGCCAGTGTGTATTTGTTGGAATCTTTATTTTTTAGCTTATTTTATTTTGGGTCAGTTATATTTTTTGTTTGTTTGTTAGGTTAGTCAAATTTCTATGTTTTGTTTAGATCAGTCAGATTTTTAATTTTACTTAGACAAGTCAAAATTCTATTTTTTTTAGGTCAGTCAATTTTTTTTTAATATCAGTCGTATTTCTATTTTTTGTTTCAAATTTAATAACTTGCTTGTTCAAGATTAATTGTTTGTATAGAATTGCCATGATTATAAACATTTGTTAGTGTTTCTGCATCTGTTCAGCCATTTTTTTTGTTTCAACATATTTACCGTACATTGATTTACTTATTTATGTTTATAACTGTCCTTATTTTGTCTGGATAAAACACCCTTATTTTATCCATTGTTTGCTCAGTTATAATCTTCCCTCATAGAAAAAACAGGTGGTCTTTTAATTGTCTTAAAAGAATTTAAGACATTGTCTTTATGATCACTTCTTCCCACTAGTGAATGAAAGAAAACGTTCTTTCCGCTCACATATGCTTTGTGTCAAACATGTATAGATATTCATATTTTTTATCTTCTGAAGTCAGATTTGTTAGGCCATTGACCCAAATAAAAGAACACAACACTTCTCCGTTCTCTGGACTATATCCTGCTTGAAATCTAGTAGTTCTGCTATAAGAGAGATCAATTGGAGTTTGAGAATGTATGCTAACAAGTAAACAATATCTTTCATATTTATACGTTAATAATCTCTTTTCCTCCTTGTGCATACTATTTTAAAAGAGCTAGAGAAAGTGCTTGTTGTATAAATTTCTGACAAGAGAATCATGTTTGCTAAATAATATACCCATAATACTGGCATTTTTGTACAGTTTATATACTTGTTTTAAGACTTACTCTGGTTTATATACTTGTTCAATATCCAGTAGCATTTTGCATTTATTTTTCTCAGGGCAATAGCAACAGTCTGATGTAGGTATAGTATTTAAGTATCCTCATTATTTCTTGTCTTAATAAGTGTCTTGAATGCGTTCAAAGATCAGATGTCTGGATCATGTCAAAATTTCTCAAGAGCTTGTTCTGCAATCGCAATTGTTTCAACCTTATCAGTGTTCTCTGTTTGTCATATGCAGGAAATTTTTTCAAAACATCTGCAGACACCATTTTGTCAACACCATATTCACATTTGTCAGAAGTTCCTATCTTTGACAATTGAAAAGAATATTTATACTTTAGCTTATTAAAAGAATATTAATCTTTGGCTTACTTGAAATAATATTAAATTTTGGCTTACTGAAAACATTAAACTTTGCTGTATTGAAAAAAAAATCGTTGTCTTACTTTTTTGGCATATTGAAAAAATATTAATTTTTAGATTTAAAAAAATATGTCGTAGTGAAAAGATTATTAATGTTTGGTTTACTGAAAAGAATATTAAAGTATAAGTTGAATAAAATGCATATTGTTAAGATGTAACTTAAGGAAGGCTGTATGTAAGATAAGAAATGTATTCACATAAAATAAGCTGTGCTATTGAAACTGTCACCAAAAAATATATCAAAGATTTGACACAGGTCATTCTGCAGGAAGTTAACTGCAATGATAACACCAACTGAAATTATGATAATAATAAATATGGTAACATTTGTCAAGGATTGCTTGCTGAAATTGTGTTGTAAAATGTTTAAAACAGCCATTTGTATTCAATTAGTAAAGATTATTTGAGACATTTTGTTTCATGCATAACATTTGGGAGTTTGTAAAAAAAAATATGTATACTTGTAAATAATATATCTTTCAGATAATCATGTCCAATACAAAAAGGGTTTATTTCATGTAATGTATATTTGTGTTGAAGAAATATAATCACATTATCTGTCCGTAGTAGATGAAAGCATCCTAGGATTTAATTGAGATAAATATCCTGAAGAAATATAATCACATTATCTGTCCATAGTAGATGAAAGTATCCTAGAATTTAACTGAGACAAATATCCTGAAGAAACTCAACTTGACAGGACACCAAGAAATAAGTAGGCCCTATACTTGAGAACAAGTGAATCAGAAATTGATAATCAAATCTTGAAGTTGTGCTTCATGATAGAAAGAGCACTAAGAAAGAAGATTTGTTAGGTCAATGGTTCTATAAGAGTAGTTATATAATCTCCAGGAGCTCTACAAATCCCTGATACAAGAAAGTTTTATCATATAGTCAGTGGTCACACATGTTGTCATGGAAATGATTTTGCATATACAGTTATCAAAATCCATAACCCATTAGAGTGCCGCTTTGGAGACATCAACACAAAAATCCTGCCTTACTTATCTGCCCTTTGTGAGTATGCAAATGAGTAGTTCTCAATATTATTACTCCATACTTCCCTTTGACTCCACCGCATTTTCTTTACCGTGAAAACTGCCTTCTACAGGATAATTTTCAAATGGGAAGCATGTCTTCTTATTATATGCCTAACCACATATGTGGTTTCACCATTGACAGGTGTTGCTCTTGTTGACCTGCAAGAGCAGTTATTGTATTTCTCACACACACACATATATATACATGTATGTATATAAATATACACATACATACACACCCACACATATATTGGTTTTATGTTCTGTTTACTGCTGCATAACGCTCATCTGTAATATTAATTTTTGAAAGTTTGTGTTCTTCTCTCCTTATCCACTGTAAGTGTCCAACTCACACATCTGTATAAATAAATAGTTATAAAATATTTATATATGTTGACCATTACTGCTGTACTTATTCTGATTTCCCATATAGTCTTATGCATATGTATGATTTAGACTAAAAAGTTTGAAAAATGCTAATTTAGATACTATGCGAATTCAGTTTATTTTCTATTTCTATTAAATAAGTCATAACAATGGTTTTTCAGGTTGAAATTGCATTGGCTAAGTCAATTATAAACAAAACATGTGGCTAAGTAATAAACTTAATAAAATTCTTGTCTTCATAATATATTCATGTATTGTTCTTTTTAAAATGAGGAAGTGACATTCAAGTAGTTTTTCTTTTGTTACTTCTTAAATTATTACAATATGATAATATTGAGTTGAGATGGATAGAGGCTTGTAAAAACTTGAAAAAAAAGATGTTTTTTTACTTTCTGTGCTGTGCATTTCTTGTTGCACAGTTTCTGAAGTGCATATCTCAGTTTTCAGGAAGACTATATTAAACAGCCACAGGTTCGGATTAGACCCAGCAGTGTCAGATATATGTAAAGGAAGCATAGAAGAATTAATTACAAAATCAGTAGACAACAAGCTGTGAGACAATTTGATGCTGACTAAACGAATGTGGTTCAAATCTTATCTGCTACTTTCTATTTTTTCAGATATAATTGTATGTTAGGTTATTATATTATATTAGATATATATATATATATATTTATACTTCTGGCATTCTTTCTGTATTATTTTATGTCCATATGCTGATCATAGCTACAGCTTATCATTCTTTCCCTTAATTTATTTAACACATGGTTCTCATTAGCCTTCTGAGCATATTATAAACTTCAATCTCTACCTGTTTTTAGAACTGGTACAAATTTGATGTCCAAAAGTCACGCTTGGTGTAATTTTAGAACATAAGCAGGTTTCATTCATGATAATAGTATTATCAAGCAGTATTTTTTGTACAAGAATAAAGGCCAAAATAATTTCTCCTGTTTTTAAAAATAACTAACAAAATAGAGACTATATTTGATGTTTTTATATAGTTGTAGCATATCCTATTTAGGACATAGCCATTAACCCAGAAGTATTTATATAATTATTCTTATTCTATATAATCTTTACTAAGAATTTATTCATAATTTATTTTTCTTCTTTCTCATGGTTACTCATATCAGAAGAATTGTTTTATCATTGTCTGTTCTCTCAACTAAAAGAAGGCTTAAATACTCTTATTTTGTAGGTATAAAGTGATTGAATAGGAAATATACAATATTCAGAGATAAAATAGTTAATTGTTCCTTATGTTATCATTAGAATACTAGTTATAGTTTTGTAGGTTTCTCTCTATTATTCAACAGAAGTCTAATCTCTGATCATTTACCAAAAGTCTGTTATTGAACTCAGTGCTTTCTCTTTAGTTTATACATCTAGATGTGCTGTGACTTAGTTTTGTTATAAAATTTAACATAATTTTAATCAATCAGTTGTTATGAATTTAGATCATGTAATCAGTTTACCTAACTATATACTAGTTAGATGGAAAAAAAAACATACATACTTGAATTTGCTGATCCCTAATTTAAAAAAAAAACTATGGTTAACTAATACCATAACTTAACAAGGAAAGAAACAACTACTGTTCTATGTGCCATCTATGACCCAAGAGTAGTTAACTAACTAATGCTATAACTGAATACATGAAGTTTGTAAGTTTTTGTATTAATTATTTTGTATTTAATTTTCTTTTAAATATTTTATTATGTATAGGCATATATTTTTTATCTTATGATAATTTCAGTTATTATTAAAATATCTGTTATGTATCAAACATCTTATTGTTATATTTCTATTTACTTTTATTTTATTTTTTTAAATTGTTTATTTTTATAAATTTATGATTTTAAATATCTTTATTTACATTTTATTTTCAATTTATTACTTCATCTTGTTCTTCATAATTATCTAGACATATTATGTCTCTTTCACACATTTCATGTCATCATTGTATTCTGAATGGAATCTAAGGCATGAAACCAAATGATGATTGCCTAAACTAATAGAATATGGGAGCAGACAAAATGGTTCATTATAAATTTAACCCACCATGAGCTTATGATTCTTATCTTGCATAAATAGTAAAGATCAGATCAGTCAAGCTTAAGTGGGGAACACAATATCCCATTATGCTTCAGAGTTATAATACATTTTGCACATGCTGCTAACAGAGTTGTCAAGTATGATGGATTCCATGTATTTATATGAGTCATCATTATCATATTGGTTTTATTTTATTTATACATTTTACCTCTTTTACATTATTATATATTATATTTTTCAATCTTACTTTTTTGTTGAATGAAAGGAATTTTTTTTAAACCAGATTGTTTTTTTCAATTTTAACTGAAGCACACAGAAAGTGCTATTTAATAACCTCAATATAGATAGCCCCATCTTATGGCACAACTTCTTATTAAAAAATTTGAGCCGAAATTTAGTGAAATGTCATTATTTTTTTTTCATGGATTAATAAAAAATAAAAAATATAACCATTTCATATTTATCAGAGACTGAACTTAGGCGTTCATATTGATTTCTTAGGTTTTTCATACTGTACACATTTTTATAACTTTTATTTGCAAGTTCTCTTCTGCTGTCTGAAAGTCAACATTTTGACAACTTCTATAGTGAATTTTCTTCTACTGTCTGCAAGACACTCATTTTAACTTGTGGAAACTTTCATAGCACTAATTTTAATTTATTTCATAGTAAGGGATTAACAATTTATATCACTGCAGTATTTGAAGATATAAAACTGGTTACCCATAGTTTAATGAAATGAGAAAAGTGTGATTTAACATGTGATAAATACCAGTTTGTACCAGGTACTAAAAATATACTGTGTTTCAGCATATGTTGACACCCAAGTTGGGTAGTCATTACCTTTTAAGCTTTTTATGCTATATCTGAACTTTGAAATGAAGAGTGCCATATTATAAATTAACTGTCAATTTACTTAACATAAACTTAAATTTAGCTTTGATCTTTACAAAGGTTTTATTAATTCTATAAATTCTCTCTGATGATTTAATTTATAATCTTTCATAGACATTGTTTTTTGCTATACTTAGCGTATTTTACAATAGTCTTGTGCCATAGTATGTTGGATTCTGATTCTTGATTAGGAACCAGCATCACTGCACTGGGGACATTCCCATAAGAACTCATCTCACTTGACATCTATGAGTACCTGTAATATTTCATATGTATTGTTGTATAAAGAAACCTATCAAAAGAAGAACGGTGTTTTTCACTTTGAGGCATATGGAGAATATAATGCATATTTCCATATATTTACTTTTACTCTAGGACTTATGTGGTCAGCACACACCAGCTACTTTTAATCTAGGGCTTATATGATCAGCATCACATCAGCTACTTTTAATCTAGAGCTTATGTGGTCAGCATCACACCAGCTACTTTTAATCTAGGACTTATATGGTCAGCATCACACCAGCTACTTTTAATCTAGAGCTTACCGGTATGTGGTCAGCATCGCTCCAGCTACCTTTTAGTTTTGAAATATGTTCTGGGATTCATTTTTAGTGGAACAAACCACGGTTGGGGGCAGTATTTTTTCTGAGATAAAATTTTTAAATTCCTCCCTGTGAAATTTGTAGTGACTCCTATAAAAACTGACTTTATTTCCACTGCCTATAAGCCTACTTGCATTTCCTAACAGAGAAACATGTAGTAATGAACATAGTTTTTTTTCTGAGGTCTGGTCATTCCCAGAACCTGTGGCAAATGTAATTTTTTATTAAGGATCGAAGCATGAACCAATAAGCTAGAAAGTCAGTGTATTAACCCTTTCAATCACAGCCAATCAGGAAAAACTCTGGGCTTCATGCCCAGGGGAATAACTCTGCAAAAATAAGAGGTGATTGTACAAGAACATTGATAAAAAAAATACAATTTGCAATCTTTTTTTATGATTCAAAGTCCAATTAACATAAATTTATGAGGTACAGATCTTTGTGAATGTCATGTAAGACAAGTTTACTTGTCATGTAACATGCTAGAGGAACAAAAATAAGTATCAATTTCTTGTTGACTTCATTTACTCATGTCAAAATATTTGCTGATAAATGTTCAAAACAAAAGCTGAAAAGCAGTTCACCAGTAGACAACATCATTCTGTAGCTTAACTACTCCAAACTTATAAACCTATTCACATAAAGATAGCCCTGTATATCTGGTCAAACAGGTTTCCAAAAAAGGATATCCTTTTCCTAAAAAAATTGATACCAGCATACACATTGGTTTGTTTTGTGTCTTCTTCAAACATCGACTCATGTAGAAATACTGAAAGATAGGCCTAGTCATAATCATAGTAATCTGGATAAGATGCTTGCAGCACCTAATTTCTTGTGAGATTGATCAATATTGATATAAATCAGCTGTGTTGACTATTCTCAGTAATTACTAGGTATATCATTGGGGGGCACATAATCCATTAGGCCTACACTACAGATTGACCGATGTTACATTCACTACTAAATACTGAAATAATTCCCCTTCAACATCTGATTCATTCATGTTCTCTAATATTCTATTAAAAATATTGCCTATCAACATCATCTGAATAATAAGTAGGTCCCTTCTTACCAACATGTCTAATTCGTAAGGCAACCGTGGTGGACGGCAGTCTAGTACCCCATATGTATGCCTGGCTGGTATGGAGGGAAAGGGTTAACAGGTGCACAGTGGCTCCAAACCAAACAAACTTGCACATATTTTGTTGGGATCAAATTATGTATAACGTGCACTTCCATTTAATGATTAATTTTCCTAGATACAGATAAACATTCAGTTTTGTCAATCTCTTCTGGTGACAGAACCCACTGTCTTGCACTCTCATTTTGTGCTGATCTTTCTGCTATCATATTTTACACAAAGAATTGTAATGTAAGTATGACAGGAAGTAATAATTAAAAAATTATATAGGATATTGCCTGCACATAAATGAGTGGTATATTTACTAAAGATATTAGCTTTCCTTATCAAGTTTTGTACCACTTCCTTACATTTTCCAGTTCATCTCTTTAGTGCACACAATTTAAAAAGTTCTATTTTCAAATTTTTTTTATCATGCTATAATTTTGGACCAGTCGACAAACTGAAGTCCATTGCCTGTACCACAAATTCCAGAAGGTAGCCTCAGAACTTATGTTTCAGAGCTGTTCCCTCAGATGTTATGAATTGTTCTGTGTTAGCCAGTTCTGAAGTATGTTTTCAGAGATTCTGGATCCACAAGTATTCATGTATGTCAAAGAGAATATAGAACTATAATTTAGCTGAAGAAAACGTCACATTTTCATGAACGGTTTTTTTTAAACTCACCGACATATGAAGTATTTTCTTCTCAAACATAGAAGAAATAAGTGGATAGTTCTATCATGTCTTAAAACACTAAAAACAATCTTTATATAATCAAGAAACCTCAGATTACTTTTTTCTATTGTTGTTTATGAGCCGTGTGGGTGGCACATAGCTGATAGGTTA
Organism: Meghimatium bilineatum; assembly: GCA_034231615.1. Lineage (NCBI taxonomy): Eukaryota > Metazoa > Mollusca > Gastropoda > Stylommatophora > Philomycidae > Meghimatium > Meghimatium bilineatum. The sequence goes on along the minus strand of CM067308.1, from coordinate 37,200,694 downwards.
GAGAGTTGGTCTCATACTAGTGGGGTCCAGAGTTTGATCCCTGGCAAGGACTGGGTTTTTTTTGTCTGAGGGTAGATTAAAAAACTCACCCAGTTCATGACGTGGCAACAGCTAGAGCATGTGGCCTTTATCACATAGCTACAAAATCCCTCCCTGCAACTCCCTAATGGAAAACATTCAGTATTTGACAGTTTATGAGCCGTCCCCCTTCTATTTTTAATATTTTTATCACTTCTTGATTCATCTTTTTTTCGCTGTCTGTGGTGCGCTCAAAACTCTTGTGTAAAATCTCTTTCGAAGGCAGCAATTCTCTTTGCCTCTTATTAAGAATAGCAAAGTTTCAAATTACTTGTCACTGATTCACCCCATGATGCTAATCAGTCTACCTATTTACTCAAACTATTGTCATCAAGATGACTATCTGCATTATGAATGCTTTCTTCGTCCAGAGATAAAAAAAAAAAAGCTCCAGAGTGAAAACATTAGGGGGAAAAGGTTTACAACCGCTGATTAGTGGATATAATCACTGTCCATAAAAAAAAACTGGTTTATTTGTGGAAATAATCTTGGTTATTTATGTACTGAAAGTGCTCAAAAGTAATTCACTGGATCTTAAAGCTAATGAATATCTATACATTAGCAACTGAAGTTCCCCTCATAAAATGCATCTTACAAGCCCTATCTAAGAGGTAAATACTATTATACTGTTTACATATGTAAATCTCTTCAAAATATGTAAATTGATAAATTATGATGGAAAACTAACTGTGTTTGTGTCAATATTCCAATCTTCATTTCTAGTCTTCTAAACACATTCTTATAGATTGTTTTCCATGTTTCCGCAACAAACTCATGGCTGAACTGGGTTTTCCCCCATTGCTTCATCACACTAATTCTCTTTTTAGATCTGGATTTTTTATTGTTACTTTGGAAGACTAATATCCGATTTCATTTAGTTCCCATTTCCTCAACAAAATCATTTTCACAGAGAGCACACATTTGTTTTCAGTGTATAGTTGAAATTATAGAATTTTGGATTTGTTTTCATTTCAAGAACTCAGTGTTTTCTGAAAACATAATTTATTTCTTTTCCCCATTTTCTCAACAATCTCATTAACTCAAAAAGAACAATTATTTGTTTGTTCCCTCCATAAATTTGTGAGAAAATATGAATAACTCCAAGCAACTTTAGCGCATGACATCACTATTGTACAATACTAGCCATTTTGTGTTAGTGACTACCCGGTACATGTGTTGCATCTCTCATGTATGTATGTGTGGGGATGACTTAAAGTCAAATTCTGCATTACTATTACATGTCAATTATTGATGACAATCAACTCTTTGCAACCCTCTCTCTTGTACATGCATGTTTTTCCAATCATCTTGCCACCTTCCTGTTATCAAAAATATTTTAATAGTGCTTTGAATTTTGAATAAAGGTTTACAAGTGTCTTCAGTGTACGTAATCAGATAATGCTATAGCTTAAGAAATGTTTTGAAGTTGAAGGCATTAATCCCTCTCCAATGAAAAGTGTTGTGAATGCATCTTGCAAATGTTTCACAAAGGTTTTCTTTTGCTCCTTTATTGTGTAGATAGTAATGCATGATGGTGAATGATCATGCATTCATTATTTGTTCTTTATTTAAATGATTATCCTTGTTTTCATTTGGCAGTCACTAAGTAGTATTTAGTAGCATCAAGTTTTTCTGTAATAAATATTTATAGGCCTATTTGTTATGGTGTTGTTTTGTAACAGGTGGTGGTAGTTGGTTGAACATTGTGTTATTTTATAACAGATGTTGTGATTGTGTTATAGCTGAATGTAGGGATTATGGTGGAGATAGCTGAATGGTAAATGTTATTTTGTAACATCTGGTAATTGGTTATTGATAGTATGTGCATCTGTGGTGAAGAGATACAGAGCGCAACTCAGGTTGGCCAAGGTACCAGGTTCAAACTATACAACAGGTAACTGGGCATCCAGACTATTTAGAAAACAATTGCAATCTGAAAATACTTATATTATCTGGAAAATCACTGCAGCCCACTAATCGCTACATCCTGAGTAGGATATACTACCCACCAAACATGTTTATCTCATTCTTTTCCACTTGTATCCGTGTCCATCGTACAGCGTGAATTAACAGATCTCAGTTAGTAGTCTGTCTTCTCTCTTCTTGATGATAATGTTCCTCCTTCGCAAGCAAAGATGAACAAGGCATGAAAAACAATAAATGCGATGAACAAGTAGAAAAAGAACAAAATATTTGTGATTGTCTAATTTGGTTTGTGAGTCGTAGATGTCTGATTCGTGCCAGGAAAGTTATATTGTAGTGCATGTAGGAGTGTTGAGGGTTGGAGTAGGAGAGTTTTCAGATTTTGTTCTTCCACTTTCGACGCTTATAAATGGCCAGCAGTGTTCTTTCTTTTTCACATATAGTGATGCCAGCAGTGATCTGGGTGTGCCAAGCTGAGCAATCAAGGACTGTGGTCTCCCAGGAGCTAGGATTAATGTTGCAGTGCTTGAGTTTTTAGGTGATTTTAAGTGCTTTTTCTGCCCGCCACTTGAATGTTTACCATTGCACAGTTCCCAATAGAATAATCTCTTTGAAAGACATTTGTCTGGCATACGGACCATGTGGCCAGTACAGAGGAGTTGGGACCTAATCAGCAGGGCATGGATGCTTTGTTTCTTAGGCAGTGAAGGTGAAAAGAGTTAAGTTAAGTGTGTTTCGCATAAACAGTCCAGGATGACGCAGCATAAAGCAGTGTTGGTAGAGCCACTGCGCGGTACACGTCTAACTTAGTTGTCAAACTGAGACCACGCCTGATCCAGATGTTGGCACAAAGACTCCTGAATGCTGCACTGTCATGAGCAATATGCAGGGCAACATCCTCGTCAATTGTAGCAGTTTGCGATAGGATGCTGCTGAGATATACAAACTTATTGGCAGTATTGAGTTTTTGTCCCTTTACTGTGATTACTGGTTCTGTGTAGTTGATAACCTGGCACTGGTTGATACATTACTAATGGCTTTGCTGTGCTGATGGTGAGACCAAACACATCACAGGCCAATGAAAAGAGGCCCATGCTGTCCTGCATGTCTTTCAGACTGGTAGTGTTTAGTGCACATTCATCGGCGAACAATGTCCGTCTTAGTTTGGTTTTGGCCCTCAATCTACTAAGATTAAAGAGCCCTCCATCAGCTCAATAGCAAAATAAATTCCTGCACTGTTGTGCCGGAAGGCATCATTTAACATGGCAGAGAACACCATGCTGAAGAGCATCAGAGCCAGGGCGCTACCTTGTTTGACACAGTTACTGGAAACGGGTTTGAGTGTGTGCCGTCATCTTGCACACAGGCTTTCATACCATCATGGAACTGGCGAACCATGTTGGTGAATTTTTCAGGACATCCAAATTTGGCCATGATCTTCCATAGTCCTTCGCTATTTACAGTGTCAAATGCCTTCTCTCTTCTTACCACAGCACAAACATTAGCATGTTCAGGGCAGTAGATTCATGTGATACATAGGAGTTTGGAAGCAGTTATAAGTGCCGATATATTGGCACCAGCTATTCTTAATCCTGTATAATATGGCCTGAGAATTGGAAATTATAACTGCTTTAGTAAATGGAGTTTCAGAAACCATTGGAGAGAAGCAGCAATGACCTCTCTCTCTATCATCATACTGGAAGTTGTTGTCCTGTAATCTCATTATCTGTAGTGATGAGTCTACTACTACTAAATATAAAAACTGGCCAGATCCAACTGTGAACATAATATCATCTTTAGCATTATCTAATATCAGTTAATTCATTTCATGGTCTGCTTTTGCATTGGCCCAATCGCTACATTATCTGCCAAGAGCTTATTATTTGTAAGTGTTGCTTCTCAAACTCCAGCTGGATCTCTCTTGTAACAGGACAATGGTTCTATTATATTTCTAGAAGGATGTAGTCCAGAGAATAGAGATGCATTATGTCATTTTTTTGTGTGCACAAATTGCCTGACTTTTGCAGCGAGACATGCACAGTGCTTTACCAATTATCATCATCAAGTGCCGTCTCCGCAACGAAGGTTGGCTGCAACGTATCTCCAACATCTCCTGTCTCTTGTCTTGGTGGTGCACTCTGCTAGACTGTAACCTGTCCATCGTGTAATGTTACTCTCCCACTTGTATCTCTGCCTACCTCTTGCTCGCTTCCCTTTGACTTTACCCTCAAGTAAGGTCTTCAATAGGGTGTCATGTCTTTTAATGTGTCCAAAGTATTTTATTTGCCTGATCTTTATTTCTCTTAGTAGTTCTTTCTTCATATTAAGTGTTTTTAGCACCTCTTTATTTGTTTTCTTCTCTTTCCATGATGTTCTCCCTATTCTTCTATATACCCACATCTCAATGGCATCAATTTTGTCTTCTAATTGTTTATTTAGTGTCCATGTTTCTGAGCCATACATTAATATGGAATAGATGTAGCATTTTATAATTCTCATTTTTAACTTGTTTGTAATTTGTTTTTAGATATTAATAATTTCCTCATGTCATTGAAGGTACTTTTAGCCATTCCTATTCTCCTTTTAACTTCTGTTTCACATTTGCCATCATTTGTGACTATGTGTCCAAGATATTAATACTGTTTTACTTGTTGTTGTTTCTCTCCCTGTATGTTTATGTTTACCTCCTGTTCTTCTGTGTTTTTGCTGATTATCATGGTTTTTGTTTTTTGAATGTTTATATCCAGTCCATATTCATTACTTGATTTATTTACTTGATCTATTAGTCTTTGTAGTTCATGTTCACTTTCTGCTAAAAGAACAGTGTCATCTGCATATCTAATGTTGTTTATTATTCTCCCATTGATCTTGAGTCCTGGTATTTCTTCTATATTTTTAAAGATATTCTCTGTGTAGATATTAAATAGGCTTGGTGATAACATGCATCCTTGTCTTACCCCTCTTCTTATTTCTATGTACGGTGAGTAGCTGTTTTCACACCTTATTGATGCAGCTTGTTCCCAATATATATTTCTAATCAGCCTGATGTCTTTTCCATCTATGCCTATTTCTTGAAGACATTTGATTAATTTTTCATGTTGGACTCTGTCAAAGGCCTTGCTGTAGTCTATGAAGCAAATATAGATACTTTTTTGGTATAATATTGGTATAATACCAATTATACTAAATGTTAAAAGTTCAAAACCATATTACTAGTCAGCCAGCAAGTATCATCATGTCTCAAAATCTGTTATTAGTGTTGCTCACACAGCTTACTAATCTTTTTTTGATCATCCATCTGGATTGTGACCACAATCATCATTGCTTCACTTTTTGTTGCTGTCTGGGTTGCTATCGATTTTACCAAAGATGTCCCAATCTGTGAAGATAAATTATAATGTTGCAAAACTTTATCATTGTTTTAAATTCATTCTTCTCCATTTGGTAAGGTCAAGATTATCATAATCTTGATAATTGTTCTTTCAGCCTGTGCCATTGACAATAAATCAGGTAAAGAATATAGACTGGATATTCTTCTTCAGCATTCATTCTCAAACTCCCGCTGGATCTCTCTTGTAGCAGGAGCATGGTCCTATTAGATTTCCAGCAGGATGTAGTCCAGAGAATGGAAATGTCTATTGTCGCCATTTTATTTGCGCCAATGGCCCAAAAAATCTGTCTTCGGCAGAGGACTAGATGTCAACATCCAAAAGACAAAAACGATGATAATCAGCAGTCACAGAACAGTTGCTAAACATAAATATACATGGAGAGAAAACTACAAGTAAAACATTATCAATATCTTGGACACATAATCACAAATGATGGCAGATATGAAATAGAAGTTAAAAGGAGAATAGGAATGGCTAAAAGTACTTTAAATGGCATGAGGAAAATATTAACATCTAAATAAATTACAAACAAGTTATAAATGAGAATTATAAAATACTTCATCTATTCTATATTAATGTATGGCTCAGAAACATGGATAATAAACAAAATTAGAAGACAGAATTGATGCCTTTGAGATGTGGATATCATCATGGAAAGAGAAGAAAATAAACAAAGAAGTTCTAACATCGCTTAATATGAAGAAAGAATTATTAAAGTAAATAAAGATTAATTAAAGAATTCTTAAAGCTAAAACAGGTAATATATTTTGGACACATTAAAAGACATGACACCTTATTGAAGACCTTACTTGAGGGTAAAGTTGAAGGGAGGCGAGCAAGAGGTAGGCAGAAATACATGTGGGAGAGTAACATCATAAGATGGACAGGTTACAGTCTAGCAGAGTGCACCGCAAAAACAAGAGACAGGATGTCGGACGGAGGTCTGTTGCAGCCAACCTTCGTTGCGGAGATGGCACTTGATGATGATGATTGACAATATCCCGAGCTTGGTTCCTTTTGTGTTCATTAGTGTTGTTCTTCTTCTTCAGCGCTGATTCTTAAACTCCCTCTGGATCTCTCTTGTAACAGGACAATGATCCTACATGATTTCCAGTTGGATGTAGTCCAGAGAATGGAATTGTGATGTGTCATTTTATTTGTGGCAATGGCCCAATACATCCACCTTCTGCTGTGGTCATTAGTGTTCAAATGTAGTTGTCTTGAATGTGTAGTTATCATGCTTCTGATTACTTGCCGTACTCTCTCTGTTAGTCAATTAACCTCCATACTGAAGACAGAACCCATGACTGGTTCCATTATATCACAGGTTCCCAACATTTTTTTATAGACATGGCTCAATTTTTTAGAAGCTTTTTTGCATTTGAAATTTCTAATTCTCTCAAATTTATGTAGGTTAATAGGATGTAATCTGGAGAATTGCATTATCGTTTACAGCTTAGTTGCAATATGTGTGACTTTTGGCCTGACACATCAGACTTCAGCATGGCTTCACTTTTACCCTATAAGGGGTGATGTCTAAAACTCCATAGTCATCACAACATGAATAAACACCTGGGTAAAAGTTTTAAGCCTCCTGGCTTTTACTCTTTGCTCTCCTTTCAGGCCTCAGCCAACATGCCGGTGATGTAATAGAAGCAAAGACTCTAGTACATTTATTTCTTTTAAAACAAAGGCTGTTTAATAGTGTCAAGGAAAACATCGGAAATATATTTTTAGTACAATATTTTTTACTAGCTTACAACGCAGGGGTGAATGGAACATGTAGGGTCTGGGCTGGACGTCCCGCTTAAGTCAAGGATTTCATGAAGCGTTACACAACAGCTTCTCACAATCAAGGTGCAGCTGATTACTGCGGAAATTTCTTGCATCAAAGGTATCATGTACAAATGCGCCCATAGCAACACCTTCATGAGGTATGCCTGTTTGAAACAAAGCCTGCTATGGGAGCGACAGAGTTCTTGTGGTATACCATTTATTTCTCTTTTCTTATTTACCATGCTTTCTTGTCTAATCTTGATTCCCTCACCATGGATCCTGAATGGTGAAAAGAAACATCTCTACCCTGAGTGGACCAGACTCTGCCTAATGTCCCAGCTGCGGTGAGAATGTCTTACAGACATTGCACCCACGGTCAGAACATGCCCTAATCTTGAGATATTGGAAGCAGGATAAAACAAAACTCTTGAGAAATCTGGAAACTCGATGCTAGGAAGAACCGTGAAGGCATAAGATGCAGGACATGACACGGTCACAGCAAATACTCTACCACAGAAGGATCAAGGCCTGCCTCTCGAGTCCTTGTAACTAGTGTGGAATGCGTCTCTGTGAACTCCACCTGAATCCTCAAAAGCAAATACCTTTCATGGAGACTTCATGAGGGAAATTGACCATACTACCAGTTTCAGATAGAGGATGACATTTGCATTTCATTCTTTGGGATGGAGATGTCTACAGCAAACAACCAAAACCACAATGTCAGTCAAACAAAGGTTTTTAAATAGTTTCACTTAGACACGACGGGTTATCACTAAAACTAGTGGGTAATGATGTGTAAACAAGAAAACATACAAATTACAATCAATCAATCAAGTGCTATGCTGACTGGCGTAGGCAACCATGTTTCTCCATGACTTTGTCTCTTGTGTTATCAATAAGCTCGGTTGGTGAGCTTCTACCATGCCACGATACAGGCCCATCTAGTAACTTTTCTCTTTGTCGTCTCTTCTCCCTTTGATCTTTGCAGTGGTTATCAAGTGTTCAAATTACAATACACAAAACATATTCAACATCTCAACCAAAAGGTCTTTATCAAGATATGCACAAAACATCAAAAGACGACGAATGGAAATTATCACAACACACAAACGTATCCAACAGAAATATGGAAATGAGATGCCAGAAGGACATAAAAACGTAAATATATGTGAAAACGAAACGAACAAAAAGATGTAAATGACAGAACAAAATGAATAAAGACAAAGACCACACCAACCCAGTACTAGACAAAAGAGTGGTCAGAATTGAGTCCAAAAGGCTTGAGGGTACCCAATTAAAAAATAAGACGATTTTCTAGAGCGTACCTAGATCTATAATCGGTGGTGCAGGATCTGATGGCAGTGACCTGAATATCAAAAGCACCATGATGGCCATCACCATTGAAGTGTGTGACCACTTGAGGTGTGCTTGATGGCATGAAGAAGGTTACAAAAGCAATCACTCAATCTTAAGCTGGTTTCCCCGGTGTACTGCTTACCACATATGATTACATATGATAATGTAAATAACATTACGGGATTCACACGTAAAAGCATTATCGATGGAGAAAGTGGCTATGGGAAATGAAATGCATCTAGACCACATAAGGTCATGTATAACAACAATCTCGTGAGCAACGAACTGTGCCAAAATGGTCGGGAACAGATGACTTAAGGTGCCTATGGACCAATATGTCCTTCAGATTTTTGTCGCGCCTATAGTCCACCAGAGGTAAGTCGTGGAAAGCGGCATGGTGTCAGGAAAAGGAAATAATGTTTAAGCATGATGCGTCGGACAGAAGAGTTATGGGGATGAAAGGTCAAAACAAGTTTAACACTATTAGAGGAGGAAGAAGAACCATGAGAGTCAGTCAGGTATTGAGGCGAGACAAGTGGCGCACACAGAGCCAAAAATATGAAAGAATGCTGCCAGGGAACGACCGTTTACGGAAACGCTTCAATTTCTTTCGATAACTTCCTCCTGGCTTTTGTTGTTGTTTTGTTTATGTGTTGCTTCCATGTCAGCTTATCATCAAAAGTAACTCTGAGGCATGTGGGTTGTTGTCATCTTTCAAAAGCTCTCCATTTATCTTGATAACATTGGCTTTTTGTTTTGGTGAGAGGGTAGTGTAGTGCTGCACTTATCTGTGTTAATGCTGACGCACCATCTATTTGCCCATATAAGGTATTTGTTTAGTGGCCAATGTCGCATGTTCTTCCATGCACCACTTGATCCTGTGTGGTAGTTCAACAACTAGGTCATTGATATAAATCAAGAAAAATGTGGGTGACAGAACTCCTCCCTGGGAGTTAAAATTAAAATCTTAAAACATATTAAAATTGACGTAGGCTCTTGGGAGAGTCTTGCTCAGGATATAACAGCATGGTGTTAGTCTTAGAACTGGAGCACTAGCAGCGGAAGAGATCAGGCAAGATACTGTAAGACAGAAGCAGGCAAGCAGAAAAGAAACATCTCAACCACCCATACACCCTCTACAGTTGTAAATTTTGTAGAACTTTTTGTGCTCGCATTGGACTTGTTAGTCATTTAAAATCGCACTATTAACTTTATTATTCTTTATTACTTATTGTTATTATTATTATGGTTGAGTTTTTGGTCATTGTTGATTACGACGGACGAACAACAGATGTTTCCATCTCATTTTGCAGTTTCTCCAGTTCATCATTCCAGCAGGGTTTGTAATTTTTGCATACCACCGGGTATGATTTTACTTGCAGCATGTAGTATACATCTATTAAATTTACTCACTGCTCTATTGATGTATTTGTCCACATTCATGTCCTTAGCTAGAACACTGCTTAAATCTGGTACATTTACCAGTATGCAGACTTATAGTTCCACCTAATGGGTGTGCTACTGTGTTTGATAAATTAATTGTGAATTTTCAAAAATACTGGTCTGTGGTCACTACATCCAAGCTGCTTTCCGACAACATGTGTGATGTTCCACTCAAGGCTTGGTGAGTGGAATGCCAGGTCTGATATAGAGGTGATGTGCCATGCTCTGGAGTAGAAGGTTGGTGAGTCTGCTGGCTGGTTAATAAGTATGAGATTATTTTCATCCAGTCAGCTCTCAGGTTCCTCACCTCTCTTGTCCATGTGATCATAGTTCTTGGAGCAGTGCATAGGTTTAAACCTAACTTCCTGGTGGTGTGATAGTTATTCTCTGGTTCTGGCCTAGGGTGGGCCAAAAAATCTACAGACTTCCCAGCAATATAATGTAATTTTAATGGCATTGGGTCTAAGGGCATGAGCCCATGAACCGCTGGATCAGCAACCAACCAACAAGTGTCAGAATTCCACTCTTCATCCGTCCTTTCAGACTGATCGGTAGGATTTTAAAGGCTATATCACTGCTGAGGTGTGTTTCTTGAATACAGGATACATTAACTTGTTCTTCCCATAGTATATTTTCAAGCTCCAATTATTTACTGTATCCATCTCTTTTGCTGTTGATGCCCTCAGCTTTCCAGTGAATTATTTTTATTGATCGTTGGTTTGTTTGGCCAGTAGCTGTATTCACTTGACTCATTACTCCTCAGGAAAACTGAGAAGGACTTCCAGTAATTGAAGTTGGGCTCTTTCAAGTATATAACCCGTATATAACGCGGTATAGGACCCGGCACCGTTCCTACCACAGGGCAGGTACCATAACTATTATTGGATATAGACATGTTCCCAATGTGTTTTGTATGTGGCATTATGATTAATTGTGCACTTTTTGGCTGATTGCCTGTCTTCAGCAGCCTGCTTACTTGGGCAGAACTGTGGTCCTGCTTGACCAGTCTTAAGTTTCCAGTCTCTGATGGCTGAACTAAGCCCCATCACCACTTAATGGCCTCAATGGGGTGCTCTAATCCCAATGAAACAGTGGAAATCTTCCTTATTGACTGCCCTTACCTTTCAACTGCCAGGAAAAAACTTATACAGACACCATTAACAGTCACTAACTTACTGTATGGATTACTAAGTCAACTTCAGAAAATCTGCACTTTTTTAAGAATGGAATTGTGCTGACAAGAGTAGAATTACTCATCAACATTTTGATATTGATGACAACAACAACAGCTTACAACATATTTAAAGTGACAATTGAAATTTTAACTTCTTAATAAGGAACAAAATTCACAGTTGAGTTTTTTTGTTAATACCTACCTCATGTTATTCTCAACATTTAATCTATTTCTTATTTTGGTTTTCAAATTAAAAAGCATTGAAAATTAACTCTCACCAAGATATGTATAAGCAAAGGTGAGGAGAAAGACTTGAAAAGCAAACATGGTGATATTTTGATATCTTCTTCTTCTGCATTAATTCTATAAAACTGCTAGAAAATTTTAATGTTGATAGGAAAGATCTAGTAAGAAATATGTATTAAAAACAAACGGCTGCGATGAGAGTTAACAACACTATAGGTAGACTTCAAAAGATAGAAATGGGTGTCAGGTAAGGTTGTGTAATGTCTCCAGACCTTTTCTACAGAATACATTATGCGAAATATAGAAGATATGCCAGGAATAAAAGTGGGAGGATGAAATATAAATAACTTGAGATATGCTGATGACACAGTATAGATCGCAGGAAGCGAACAGGAACTAAAAGCCCTATTAGATAAAGTAGTGAAAGAAAGTGAAAAACAAAGGCCTCAGTTTAAACAAGAAGAAAACAAATAATGGTTCTATTGAAGAGACATACACCACCAAGATGCAACATAATAATTAATGACACAAAATTAGCACAAGTTGAAAAAGGGGAAATATCTTGGCACCCTGTTAACATCAGATGCTCAAGTGAGATAAAGAGTTGAACAGCACAAGCCAAATCAGCATTCCAAAAAATAAGAACCATTTTGTGCAATGGAAGACATCAATGCAGACCTGAATTCGAGTGCTGAGATGTTATATTGAACCAATTCTGTTTTATGAATGTGAAACATGAACTGTAAACAAAAAAATCCAAAGCGAATTAGAGGCTACAGAAATGTGGTGCCTAAGAAGAATCATGAAAATACCATGGACAGCTAAGAAAACTAATGCAGAGGTTCTCATTGATGCTGGCGTAAAAAGATCAATTGTATCAAACATTAGGGGCAGACAGTCAAGGTTTCTAGGGCATGTGCTGAGAAGAACACAACTTGAACACTTAAAAACCACTGGAAAGATCAAGGGGAGAAGAGATAGGAGACGACAAAGAGAAAAGTTACTAGATAGACTTGTATTGTGGCACAGTAGAAGCTCATCAACTAAGCTTATTGACAACACAAGAGACAGAGTCATGGAGAAACACCATTCGGCATGGCACTTGATTGATTTATTGATTGCATTAATTCTCAAATTCCTGCAGATTAGCAGGATGTAATTCGGAGAATGTGATGTGCCGTGTCACTGTTTACAGCTTGGTTGTAATATTTGTGCCTTTCGACCTGACATATCCGACTCAGCATGGCTTCTGAGTCACCTTGACCCTCTATGGAATGGAAGATGTATGGAAGATACATCACGAACAGGATTATATAATTATTATTATACATAATGAATAGGATTATATCATATTTATTGCCCGTGTGTTGCCGGGCCCCGAAAGGGGAGCAAAGAATAGCAACACTGTTTACCTTCCACGCATGTCATAAAAAGTGACTACGGAGGTTATGGGATGGAGTTGGCTGTCCCATCTCATATAGGATCAGTGACCCAAAGCCATGCTGAAGTTGAATGTGTCAGGCCAAAAGGCGTAGATATCGCAGCAATGCTGTAAACCATGACACAACGCATTCCATTCTCCGGACTACATCCTGCTTATCTGCAAGAGTTTGAGAATGAACGCAGAAGAAGAAGAAGATATATTTATAAATCATGAATAGGATTTTATCATTACCATTACACATCATGAATAGGATTATATCATCATCATTATACATCTTGAACAGGATTATATCATCATCATCATTATACATCATGATTAGGATTATATCATTATTATACATAGGTAATGAATACAGTGTGTATAATTTTATATTGTGGAACAGTAACAGTATATACGAATAAATGTTTTATTTGTAATCAATGAAAAATCTACTAGAATATAGACATTGAACATAAATGTTTAATGCACTCATCAGTTACAGATTCTTCAGTCAGTAATATCTTAGCGAAAAACATAATCAAACAAGGAATGTTCTATATCCAACTTCCATCTTTCTCTCCCTCACATAACACAAACTTGATATCATATTCAGACAATTCTCTGTAACAAATAAATAGGCTATGAAGTTTTCAAGAAAGATACTTCTTCTTCTTCTTCAGCGTTCATTCTCACACTTCCGCTGGATCTCCCTTGTAGCAGGACCATGGTCCTACTAGATTTCCAGCAGGATGTAGTCCAGGGAATGGAAATGCGTTGTGTCTCTGTTTTATTTGCGCCAATGATCCAACACATCTGTCTTCAGCAGAGAACAGATACAAGTATTATGAAGAAAACAAAAGACTTAATGGTACACATTATCAGTCGAATTGATGTAAATAAGTAATTTTTAAACTATACAGAGGATACAACAGATTTGGACATAATATTCAGAAGATTCTTGAAACTAGCTTCAAAGCACGTGGGGCACTCCCATAAGTGTTCCGCCCTCCGTTCCAGCAGCCATTCCAGTGTATGTAGACTTAGAGTCCCGGTCAGGTGTTGATTGTGTGATCTTCGGGACCTTTAAAAAAATTACTTTTCTTCACTCCCCTCCAGATACTCCCATTTCTGGCATTCTCTGTATGTGTATGTTCTCAATCTCATTGACATTATCTTCATCATTGAGAGCATAAGACAAATATGTATGAAAGAAATAATATAGAGATGCATACAAGTCCTCAAGAATCAACTTTCAATTCTTAAATGATAAACAGTAAGCACATAATAATACACACAAATTGATGTTTTGACCAAAAGGTCTTTATTAAGACAAAATTTAAAACAAAATTAAAACGTACAACAGAAAACGGACAGTAGGGATTATGGACATTCACATTGGCATGTGTAATGTAGATTGATCAGAAGAGCTGAAACGACACAGGAGAAGGAATATACAAAAATTACTACATACATGTGACACAAAACAAACATAAACTATGGACAGGAGCTCATTAATGCCGTAGGGTTTAAGAATGGCATAATAGTAAATGTAGCGGTTCTCAAACGCAAGACAGATATGGTCGTGAGAAGCGCGACTTAATGGCCGTAACCTGAATGTCCTGGGTGCCCCGTGCCATTGAAATGAATGTCTACAGGATAACCCAAATGGTTTTTTATGCTATATAGAAGTTCACAGAATCGGTCTTCGAGCCTCGTTCCAGTTTCACATATATATGTCATGGCGCAATACTTGCATATGATAGCATAGATGACATTGCGGGACACACAAGTGAAGCTCTTCTCAATGGTGAAGGTGGCTTTAGGGAATGTGACAGACCAGGTCTGGGTGACATAGGCACAGGTGTAGCATTTGCAGCTGATGGTACCGAAATGATAAGAAACGTCAGACTGGAGGTGATTCTGGACCAGTAGATTCCTGAGGTTCTTGTCACGCCCGTAAGCAACAAGAGGGGGGGTCACAGAACATTTCCTGTGTCTTGGGATCAGACTGGAGAAGAGGAAGGTGATGGCAGCTCTATTGGGGTGGAAAGTGAGAACAAGCTTGACTGTCAGAAGAGGAAGACTACAGAGTGTTCAAGAGAGTGTCCTGACACTCGAAGGGCATACACAAAACTTTAAAAAAATCACACCTGATCTGGAATTAAACCTATGGGCAGCTGCCTGGTCAAGAATGTAGACTATTCCAGGCTTGTCATTTGAAGTTAGCATGACTACTAAACAGAATGCAGAAAAAAATTGTATATTGTCTATCCCAGGTGGTGTTGTCATAGTTTCTACATTTGTTGTTGATCAAAGGGTTTGTGAATGAGATGTAGTCTGCATTCCAGAACCAGGTATGTTGCTCAGGTTGAGGTGTAGTTATGTTTATTCAGGATGTTTAATGTTGTCTGTCCATCTTTTCCTAGGTCTGACCTGTATCCTGATCCAATCTTGTTATAAGCTCTTATGGAAAGGTGAACGTTCATCCTCATATATATATCCAAACCATTTTATCTGTTGTTTATATATATATATATATTTGATGCATGATGTGATACCTATTATCTTTCTGATGTTCTCACTACGCATTTTGTCGAGTCTGGTGATTCCAATAGCCTTCCTTAGACATTTCATTTTGCAAGTTTCGATCTTTCTCTTATATCTAGATGTCAGTTGCCAAGTCTGAGATTGGTAGCATAGTGGTATAAAAATGCTCTTAATCATTTGTTTCTTTACTCCCATGTTCATTTTTGGGTGCAATAGCAAAGGTGACAGCTGGTATGTCACAGCATTTCTTCTTCTTCTTCAGCGTTCATTCTCAAACTCCCGCTGGATCTCCTTTACAGGACCATGGTCCTACTAGATTTCCAGCAGGATGTAGTCAAGAGAACGGAAATGCGTTGTGTCACCGTTTTATTTTTGTCAATGGCCAGACACATCCGTCTTCGGTGGATGTCACAGTATTTGTCTTCTGACATCTTTTTTATCATTTTAAAAAAGAAAATGCCATTTTATAAATAATCCAAATATTTAGTTTTCTGTTGATTCACAAACTCCCACTGAATACTCTCTCTTTAACAGGATAGTCCCACTAGATTTTCAGCAGGATGTAGTTCAGAGAATGTAAATGTGTTGTGTCACCATTATATTTGTGAAAATGGCCAGACACATTCGACATCTGTGTTATCTAAAGGTTATGCAAGTGTGGTAGTACAGGGTTAAATCATTGTGGAAAATCTTCCACAGATGTTTCTACTCCCTACTCTTCTACGTTAGTTCTAAAACACAATCCCACAGCTTTTCAATGTCTGAAGTTCAGAATGTTACTTATAGTCATCACAACCACATGCAGGAGATCTGAAGCTCTCATGCTTGGTCCACCAGACCAACCACCATGCAACAGGAAATCTCCAGTAAATACAGTACTATAATGAGAGACTTTCCTCTTGTGGAAATAATACAGTGCTTATCTTTACAACTATGAACCTCTCTGAGTAGTCTTCATCTTAAAGCACCAAAATCAGCTGAGAATTGAAGTCTTTTGTAGAGGAAATAAAAGACCCTAAAAAAATGAACAAAAGGATACAAGGACTGTATTGCTCATAATTCCTAGTGATTAATACACACAAATCATAATTACCATTTAAGAACACATGCTATTAAAAATAATCTTTAGACTAGTCTCTTCTTTAATCAAATTTAATTCCTCTGATGTTGGAAAGAGCATGTATAAAAAGGGCTAGACTGGAACAAAACACTATAATATGCAAAGTAGGAGCAGGGCTAGACTGGAACAAAACACTATACTGTGTAAATCACTTCAACAACATGGATCGTCTATCTAGGACACTACTTCCTCACATTGGCAGTCAAAGACACTTAACTACAATCATGTTCTAACAACAGAGATGACTCGCTCTTTCTATATGGCATGCTCTTTGAACAACATCCTCACTGCCACTCTGTAAATCTCTTGGATCTGATCAAACTGTTCTGCTGCCTCTTGTATTACACTTTGTCCTGCATCCATTGATTTGCAATTGACTATTAATTTTACTTTCCTCATGAGGTCTGTTATATTTTATTTT
The DNA here is from genome assembly GCA_034231615.1 of Meghimatium bilineatum. Classification (NCBI taxonomy): domain Eukaryota; kingdom Metazoa; phylum Mollusca; class Gastropoda; order Stylommatophora; family Philomycidae; genus Meghimatium; species Meghimatium bilineatum. The sequence continues at coordinate 37,183,795 of CM067308.1, read as the reverse complement.
CAAACTCATTTATTCTCAAACTCTTTCATTTTTCCACCAGATCTCTCTTGTAACAGGACAATTGTCGTACTAGATTTCAATCAGGATGCAGTCCAGATAACAGAAATGCGTTGTATTGTCGTTTTATTCGTGCAAATGACCCGATATCTGATTTTGGCTGTAGGTCCTATATATGCCCACTGTCTGTAACACTAAAAATGTTGTCATATAATTGTTTCATCACTTTTCTTTTTTGATCTTTCATTCATTTTTTCCTATTCAGTTTTTACATATTCCACTCTGCAATCCAGTTTTTATATCTTGGTTACATACAAATATTTCTTGCATCACTGCATTGATTGATAGTATCTTTGAGCTTAAAATTACTAAATATACAAAATTAATTTACTCATTCAGTTTTGACACTGGCTCACATACCCTTCCTTACACACACTGTCTCAGAAATAATAAAGTTCTTCCTGTATTCACTTTATTAAATTAATTGTATGTTCCCGGGCCTGAAAGGGGAGTTAATAATAGTGTCACTGTTACATGTTATGCATATCGTAAGAGGCGACTAAGGAGATCTTAGGAATGGAGTTGGCGTAACCAACTCAAAGAGGGTCAAAGTGATCCAGAAGCTATGCTGAAGTTAAATTTGTTAGGCTGAAAGGACAGATATCGCAGCCAAGCTGTAAACCATGACACTGCGTATTCCATTCTTGTGAATACAATATAATCTGCAGGAGTTTGAGAATGAATGCAGTAGCTGAAGATGAATTTCACAATTAATCACAAATCAAAAGCAGGTGCTCCTTGAAGTTAAAATTGTGTAAAAATTTAGCTAGACAAGAATGTATAGTAAGATGACCTGTAGTCCCAGTAAGGCAAGGTTTCATTATTCCTGGAATTATTTTTTTTTAAAAAGAATCTCATCCTGTACTCTGTGCTGTGACAGTACAAGCATGCAGTCTTTATCCCATCTATGTTACTTCAGCACCAAATCTTGTGTATAGGGCAATAATTGTGCTCTCCAATTTGAGCATTACGATGCTGCGTTATACCCTCTCTTTTAATTTTTCTACACAGAATTTCTCTTGGCCTTTTTTTCCATCTGGTACCCATTTTAATGTTTGAGTAGCAGTCTATTTTTATTCATTCTAAGTATATGCCTGATGTGTTTCTTTTTCTTATTATTGTAGAACCATATAAGCCTTTATTATTTAACCTCAATTGTTCTGTCATGCTATTCATATAGATTAGTTTGCTAACATTATGTATTCTTTACTTATCCTGTCTTTGACAAAGATTTTTTAATAGGAATGTCAATTTATGTCGATTACTGTAATTCTGTAAAACTCTTGTTTTATTCACTACAAATTCCTTCATAAAAAAGACTTCAACAACAAAGGACAAGATAATGAACATCAATAGCAAACTAGTTATGTCATTCATATGATGGCGTAGCACCACAACTAACTTCCAAATTATTGGTAGTATTAGTAATATAAAAGAACCATTATGAGCCTTTCCTTGTAATCAATTTTAAAATAAAAATGAAATGTACATCTATCATAAAAGTGATAATTATATTTTGTTTAACCAAAATGTTTTCCATATCTGAGGAATCATGATTGTGCAAACTGCTACTTATTGTATGAAATACAGTATGTATAGAAAGACAAAATTATCTGGCTATTTTCTCTTTGCACATGTAAAAATGAGTTCCTCTGAAATTGCTACAAAATGGTTTAATTTGTTTTCAATTCTCCAAGAACTGATTTCTTTCAGCAGCAGCTGCCACCCTGGCTGCCACTACTTCCTCCAACATTCAACCCCTGATTGGTAGGAGAATGCTGTGGTCCAATCTTGATGCCATTGGCCTGGTTTGGATAGAAGGAACATAAATGATACAAAATATTTATATCATTATCATTATGTATTTGGCACAATACATGTAAACCTGTATATAATATGTATATATTATCATCATTTGGTAGCATGCCCTGAACAGAATGCAGCCACCATCCCAGTCTTTCAGAATGTCTACCAATTTTGTTAGTTTTCCCCTCTTATACAATGTCACCTTGGTGATAAAGTGGTTAGTGTGCCCACCTCATAAACATAACTCAATTGAATTTCCTCATGGTTCAAAATCCGATTGTCCACATTGTACTACTTCTTATACTTCGCAATTTAACATGTCTCCACAACAAGTAAAATTTATTGTGAAGACATTATCTAGTCGTGTTGTGTGATACAATGGTTGCTTGTACAGTTCTCACCCTGGCATCTCCAACTGCAGCACCATCCATATTATACTAACAATATGATTAGATGTATTAGAGGTACCTAAAAATTCATCAATAGTTAAAAAGCAATGTCCTATGCAGGACATGCTTCAATTATTCTATTTTATTCTTCTACAAGTGTGGTGTTTAGATTCTTCTACAAGTGTGGTGTTTAGATTCTTCTACAAGTGTGGTGTTTAGATTCTTCTACAAGTGTGGTGTTTAGATTCTTCTACAAGTGTGGTGTTTAGATTCTTCTACAAGTGTGGTGTTTAGATTCTTCTACAAGTGTGGTGTTTAGATTCTTCTACAAGTGTGGTGTTTAGATTCTTCTACAAGTGTGGTGTTTAGATTCTTCTACAAGTGTGGTGTTTAGATTCTTCTACAGGTGTGGTGTTTAGATTCTTCTACAAGTGTGGTGTTTAGATTCTTCTACAAGTGTGGTGTTTAGGTGATGTTTCATATCTTTTGTTGTATCTATCTCCTTCATCGTACAGGCAATATCTACAATTCCACTATTGTCTTTTTGAGGCTGTCATGTTCTTTCTCTCACATACAGTAAACTAAATTGAAAAATATTACAAACGGTGAAATATGGGCAAAATGAGAAACAGGTTATGCAAAGAATAAAAATGAATTTGACGGACAAAAAAATCCAACCTGAAGTTGGATGATCAGGCAGATAGGTGAAGACATTGCAGTGAATCTGTACACTATGACACAATGCATTTTATTCTCCTGACCACATCCTGCTACCAATCAAAAGTTAGATAATTCTGTGTTCGTTCTCAAACTCCTGCAGATTAGCAGGATGCAGTCAGGAGAATGGAATACAATGTATCATGGTTTACATCTTGGCTGTGATATCTGTACATTTCAGACTGACACATTTCATATTGTCATCATGATGTATGGGTAAATTTGACCCTCTATAAAATGGGACAGTCAACTCCACCCCCAAATCTACTTAGTCACCTCTTACAAGATGCATGGTATGTAACAGTGTTGCTAATCTTTGCTCCCTTTTCATGCCCCTCCAACACACAGGCTGAGTTGAAACTGAATGCAGAAGAGGAAGAAAACAAAATGTTGACATATATGGCACATCTCCTCCTGAGACAGAATGGAGATGCACATTTTTACGACAGATCTACTGACTGACAAGATGATTTTGTTATATCCACGATAGTAAGTATGTAAAAGTTGACTTTAACAGTATGCACACAAAGAGTTAATCATGCTGAAACAAATTGAAAATGAACCTCAAATGATATATAGGGTAGCTGTGGATAAAGTGTTGCACTGGGTAAAATGTTGCAGCAGGTTTTTCCTGAGCCTGTGGGTTTTTCCGGTAGCATACATGACTAAAGCAGACGCCAACATTTATATTCTTTGACACAAACAGAGTTTAATAGAACAAGGATGAGTTAATTTTCAACAATGCGGGATAATATTCTTTCATTATGTTCGTTCTATTTTTTATGCAACGTCTCACACTCTTGTCTGCTGTTATCATTAATATCATGATTTTGTAAATGTTTAAACTGAAATATATGTTGTGTTGTTAAGCAATTACGCGTATTATCTTGTCAGATTACTTATTTTTAGTGGAATTTATTATAGTTGCTAAAAATGTGGTTTGGGGTAAAGTGTTGCACGTTTAATGGGGCAAAGTGCCACGTTCAAAATGTATGAAAAAAATGCAGATGTCATGAGGAAGTTGCCAATGCCAGTCTAAAGCTGGGAGAGACTGATATATATGGTTACAATGATCATCCAACCTTAGAAAGACATTGCTAGCGTTTAAACGGAACTTATGAACTATTTTCATCTGAACTTTTTTCAGATTAATGTTATGAAACTAGATCTATTTATTCTACCTATTCTTAGCACACATTTACACACTACAGTATGCTAGACCTGTCGCAGTGGTGATCTCCCTCAATTTTATAATGGTTTTTACCACCTTTTTGCCTGCAACACTTTGCCCCAAAATGTGGGGCAAGTAATTTTTTTACATACATATGTTCATAAATTCTCATTCCACTGTCTACATGTATCTGTATGTTTTCAATAACTTCATAAATGTAAGGTGGATGGAAAAGCTATACACTGATGGCAGTTTGGTCTCTCATAGTTAAGTCTAGTTGTCAGAATAAGCTAAAACATGACAAATGTGACACTTTGCCTCTGGCTACCATTTATATATTTTAAAACTAATGAGGATCATCACAGTTATCCACATTGTCCAGAAACAAAATAAGAGATAAATTTTCCACACAGCAACAACAACATTACCTCATTGTTAATATCAAAGACTCCATCTTGAATCTTTTGATATATTTCTTTAGCTGTATTTATAAATGCCTGTAAAATAGAGACAACTATATTCTGAGTATTAAATTGTTTTAACCAATATAAATACACATGCACACACAAACACACTGTTTCTATTAAGTGTTTCTATGGCAGATGTTAGCTGAGTGTGGCGTAACACTTCCATGTTAATGATTTTGTTGTGCCATTTAATGTTTAAAATTTTGCGGAGACATCCTAGATGAAAGATATTTAGTCTCCTCTCATATTTTGTGTAGGGAGTCCATGTTGCGGATCCGTATATGAGATGCAAAGAGTACCTCACTGCTCTTGGCGGACCTGAGGTTAGCAAATAACCAAGATTCCAAAAGTAGCTCCTTGTGGTGCACCCTGGAAACAGAAATACAGTTGCTCGTGCTGTTTCTGGCTAAACCTTTTGGGGATCGTGTCCGTGAATGTGGAGGCAACAGATGGACAGAGAATTGACTGCAAAAGACACAAATAATATCTCAGACACTACTGTGCCAACACATATAGTGGCATTGTCGACACAAAGTGACGCTAGTCAGTCCGGTCCGATCATTGGAGGAGCAGCCAATGAAAAAGACACAAAAAGGCGAGAGATGAAAAGACAACATATTGAGTACAATGAAAGGGCAGCACAGTGCCAGAGGTCAGTGTCAAGTGCAAATAACAAGTGAAAACGCTCCAAGCAAATCGGAACTAAACGCTCTGTTAGCTCGAGACAAGCTCTAGTTACCATTGCTCCTTATGGGCAGAGACCCAGACCCAATCATAGGTGCCTGTAAAGAAAGCAGCACTGGCCCGACTCTAACGTGAGCTTTCCTATACAGGACACATACTCACGGAAAGAAAGGTTTTCTTACCTGGTGGCCTCAGGCACAAATGGGACACGGTCGTTCAGCTCGAGAACACTCCATGCTCCCAAACTGGTGAGGCTCTGACTTGAACGAGGTGTTCACGATGTCTGTGAACGACACCTCAGCTAAGAAGGCGAAAGAACCCAAGTCCAACTCTTCTGTCGAGTTCTTTCTTATCTGGAACCGGGCTCACCGATGAGAAAAGGTTCAGCACCCGATGGGCACAGGCACAGAACGTCTAATTACACGAGGCAAGTTCACTGACGGTGGAAAACCTTGTGCAAGATAGACGTGAACGACAATTGCCTTGGCAAAGAGTCATTACACACCCATGCCCCCGTTATGAAAGACAGATAGGCAGGCTGTCACAAGCTAATGAAGCTTACTATCCAAATTTAAGGCATGATGAAAATGGATGTGCTGGGCCTCGGACGTCCATACCACAAAGTGAGCCAACTAAGGTGCAAATAATATAGATCAGCAGTGGAACTTGTGGTATAATGTACTTCACGCTACTGTACACAATGCTCGTCGTTATAAGAGATCGAATGCAGAGGAAGAATGATCTGTAGTATAATGTACTCAGCATGCATATTTGATAAATCTGTAGCTTTATTTCAATTTTAGCTTTCGGTTTGTCCAAGTTTGTTATGATAGGCCGCCAAAAATGGTAGCCACTTTCCTTATGCGTGCGTTTATTTCATTGTCTAAGGAAAGGGTGGATATAATTGTGGATCCTAGGTAGTAAAAGTTTTCAATTTGCTTTATATGAGTATTGTTATAGTGATGTTTGTTGGTATTGTAGATCCTTGGTGCATTTCCATAGTTTTTGTGATGCTTATTGTCATAGAGAACAGCATGCAGGCCTTTGCCATGGTGCCAATTTGGGACTGCAAGGTGGACTCACTGTGTGCTACTAGTTCAGCATCATCAGCGAAGAGATTTTCTTTGATGAGTTTCTTCTTCTTCTTCTTCGTTCGTTCTCAAACTCCTACAGATTAGCAGGATGTAGTCTGGAGAACGGAATGCATTGTGTCATGGTTTACAGAATTTCTGCGATATCTGCGCTTTCAGGCTGACACATCCAACTTCAGCATGGATTTGGGTCACTGACCGTATATAGAATGGGACAGCCAACTCCATCCCATAACCTCCTTAGTCGCCTCATATGACATGCATGGAAGGTAAATAGTGTTGCTATTCTTTGCTCCCCCTCTCGGCCCTGACAACACACATACTTTTGGTGAGCATTTCTGATGTTTTCGTCATTGCTCTTGGAAACACTAAATCGAAGAGTGATCCATCGTAATGGATGCGGATGAAAACGTCACCTGCTGCATCTGCTAGAGCATATATTAGAAGCACTGTGAAGAAGATTTTGTTTTGCTAAGCCCAGGCTTAATATTTTTATATGAAGAAAGTGCAGTGTCTATTTTGCACTAACATCCCTCTCCCCTCAGTTCTGTAGATGTATTCCAAGAGAAAGGCAAAGCAGATACACTTAGAGTCAAGAGAGTGCGCGTGTGTAAACACACACCCACAGAGAGAGATATATCACATCATGCGAGGAGCACAGCATATACTTCTAGATTAACTAGTTCATCAGTATTATGTTAGATTTGTTGACCCATCCCCGCAAATAATTGGACATCTAGCCACCTAGGAGTCTCCCACAAAAGAACAAAGATGTAATGACCACTGACATGCATCTTTTCATCATCCATGGAGACCATTAGACCAGAGATAAAATAAGAAATTGAGACAAGACATACAATTACAATGATGATTTATTTCAGAGGTAACAGGTTGTCAGCCTAACCGCCAACTTTCTTCAATCGCCTCTTACTGGGATTGAAGACAGTGGTGCTATTCTTTGTACCCTGACTAGAAGTCCAGATCCTGTTTGCCATTCATCCATTACAAACACAGAATAAGAAGAAATGAAACGACATATTTATTTTTAATTTCCTGAAGTAAACACAAAAGCCACTTGCCTCCTCAACATTAGCAGCTGTCTTGGCCGAAGTTTCCATAAATATCAATCCATGCTCCCTTGCAAAAGCCTCGCCTTCTTCCTTTTTAACTTCTCTCCTTGCTTCCAAATCACTGCACAAGAAAGCTAAAATCATTATCTTGGTTACAAAGAAGAATATCATCAAGTATGTCAAAAGTTTTATGTACTACACTCTCTTTATATACAACAACAATTTTTGCAGAGTTCATTCTCAAACTCTGGCTGGATCTCACTTGTAGCCGGGCAATGGCTACATTAGATTTTAAGCAACCTCCGAAGACGGATGCATCGGGCCAATAACAAAAATAAAATGGTGACACAATGCATTTCCATTCATCCTGCTGGAAAATAGTACAACCATTGTCCTGCTACAAGAGAGACCCAATGGGAGTGAGAATGTAAGCTGCAGAAGATTTTCAGCAGGATGTAGTCCAGAGAACAAAATATCAGTCATGTCGCTATTTCATTTGTAGGAATGGAAGCCTTCTTTTCCACTATATCCCTGAGCTCATTTATACAAAAAATTAATGTTGATGAAGTATTTCTTCTTCTTCTGCAATCATTCTCAAACTTCTGCTGGATCTCTTCTGTAGCAGGACAATGGTAATACTAGATTTCCAGCAGGATGAGGTCCAGAGATTGGAAATGCATTGTTTCTATTTTAATTGTGTCAATGGCCCAATACACCTGTCTTCGGAAGGGATGGAGTATATAAATTTAATTATTTATATTCCTTCATCATTTAATACAATACGGTGCATAGGGCTCAGATCATACCCTCAAGTTTGAACAATTGGATATTATTTTATGTGGTTCTTGTTATCGAGACCAATAGTCATACCACTTTGATGCCAAATATGGATGTGCTGGGCCATCATCTTTTTGGTTTTCCTCTTCTTCTCTTGCCTGGCACTCTGCCCTCTAGAATCAACCTTTCGATACCATCATGTCGCTTTAAGTGTCCAAAATACTGTAGCTTCCACAGCAATATTACACAGTATATTCTTCATTTTTATGCCTCCGTTTCTTATCTGTGTTGAATTTTTTCCACCTGATGTTATCGATGTTCCTAAATATCTCAATCCTTTTAAGTTTATCTATTTATGACTTCTCAGTGCTGTAACCATTTAAAAAAATTAAAAAACAAATAAAAAAGCAAGCACCCGTTATTTCTCTGCTTTGCTTTTATTAGATGTTCCCATCTAATAATGGAATCATGTCCGAATAAAGACAGCAGAAAGAATGAAGTCCTGTTACCTCTTATCAAACTATATACTAAAAGTCAGAAGTATGCTGTATGGTGGCAACTGTGGGTCAAATTTTCAATTTTTGACAAATACAAATGAATTCAGAATGACTAACAACTTTATATATACCTTTTGTTTCCAATAAGCATGATGACCATGTTTGAATTTGAATGCTGTCTAGCATCCTCTAACCAAGTTGTCAAATGAACAAAAGTGTCGCGTCTGCAAAGAGTCAATGTGAAACATAAACTGGCAAAAATTTCAGTAATCAAGATATGGTTCTATCCTAAAGTTATGGGTCTACCTTCTTTTACGGAAAACAAAATGAAATTTTGGCAATTGTTTTCCTGTAAATTATTTCTTGTCTAATCGGACTATAATTACCGATCAGTGGCTCGGGGTCAAAATATTTATTTTAGGTGGGTTATATGGGGTTCTCCCAGTGGATGGCATTGCCGATGGGGAAGAGGGAGTGGAACTCTCAGTGGTAGTACGAAAATCATTGAATCCAGTTGCAATACTCATGACTGTAACAGAATTGTATATCTCTAACAAACTTACAATTATGGTAGCCATTTTGTATCTAAGATTAAATAGGCAGTAAATGACGTCACAAAAGTACACAAACTGTGGCATGGTGCAGATTTTATAAAAAGTTTGAAGGTAGACCTTATTTTGGGATAGCAAGCAATGTATTTAGTCTAGGACTTTCCTGTGGGAGGTTTTGTTGATGCTTGAAAAGATTTGTTGAATCTGTTTGCTTTGTATTGGTTTTCCACTAGTACCTGGTTTACAGTCCACATTAGTTTTGGGTTTTTGTTTTTCTCTGAAAATCTACTAGGTCTTCCTGCCAAAAGTGCGAAGGTTGAGCTTGGTACAAGTGTCTGACCATTTTTGTTGTTTTGTATTTTTTGTTTCAAGTTGGATCAGTGCAGTTAGTCACCCGTGTGTTGCAAGAGCCGAGATTGAAGCAAAGAATAATAACAGTTTACTTTCGATGCATGTCATAAAAAGCGACTAAGGAGGTTATGGAGTAGAGTTGGTTGTTCCATTCCATATATGGTGATTCCATATATGTCAAATATACATTCCATATATGTAAAAGTAACCCAAAGCCATGCTGAAGTCGTATGTGTCAGGCCAAAAGTGTTGATATTGCAGCAATGCTGTAAATTATGACAGAATGCATTCTGTTCTTCAGACTACATCCAATTAATCTGCAGGAGTTTGAGAACGAATGCAGTAGAAGAAGTGCAGCTAATGTATTATATTCTATTCTGTTTGTGTGTGTGGGGAACTTCTCCACTGTCTTTCTTGACAAGTTCTTCAAGTTTCTTTGTGCAGGATTGGCTATATTTCTTTCTGCATCCTTGGAGGATTGTTCTGTAGGCTGCAAGTATGGTTGAAGTGATGTTTTTGTATGTGTTTATATCTGTGTTTTTGTCAATCTTCGTTAGGTTTTGGTCTGTGAAAGATTTGAAATTTTTTATTTGTACTTCCAGCGAGGTGTTTTTCATGTTGGTTGGTTTCTTGTTTGTGATATTTGAGGATTATGGATGATGGTCACTTGCTATGTCAACTATGTTGTTTCCCATGGTATTTCTGTCCTTGTATGCTGTGGCAGTTATGTGTGCATGAAAATATCCTGCAATGACAGTTTTCTTAGCATCTGTATTGCTGATATCTATTTGTTTCTTAGTGTTGTGTGGGCAGTATGCATTGAACAGTGTATATTGCAGACCATAGTACCACATATTTATTTCTTGCATATCATTTCCATTATTTTTCATGCTTATTATGGCTTCTCCTTGCTTGTCATTTCTTATGAGCGTTGCACTTCTGACATTTACATTTGTGTATGGTGTAGCCTGGTACTGAGTGTTCTTTCTTTGCTAATATAGTTTCCTGCAGTAGTGTGATGTGGTTATCATGTTTGTGTAGTGTTCAACTTAGCTCCAGGGTATTATTTTATAGTCCAGATTTGTTAAGTTGTAGTATGTTTAGTGTGCTTCTTCTGGCTGATTTTTCACTCAAGGAAGCCAGGAGGGGGGAATCTGCCCAGTGCAGATCTTTTATCAGGCGACATCCAAGCTCATATTATAATTTGTGTTTAGGCACTTTCATGCTGGGATTTTTTTTTAAGGATCTTTCTTTCAAACTCAGAGGGCTGCTCAAACAAAGTAGGGCCTGGGACCAAGAGCATCATTTTCCAACTGGTACAATACTGCTTTGACTTGGCTCTTCCCTGACCTCCATCTGTGGGTAGTGAATCTGAGGCATGCTTCATCATTCTCCATTCCTCACCACCTACAGTTTGCTGGCACACAAGACTTGCACCATGTCTGCCAAATTTGGAAAGACATGTAGGATCAACACTTCCTGAATTGGATGGTTTCACCTTGACATACATCATCAACATCATCAAACCATTGAGATTTTGCTGGTCAGGATCACAGGACATAGGTTATATGTGCAATGCCACAAGTTGGAGGTCCCTCTACTCCAGGGGTGATGATCAATAACAGGACATTATGACATGCAAACATGTAACTGTAAAGACAGAATGTTGGTGGGGTTTTAACAAAAAAAGAAAGTCTCACTATACCATCAAATTATCTTCTAAAAATATAATATTGCATAGTGATTAGTCTGTTGCCATCCGACCTTCAATATGCCTGGCCATTTTTTAATTTCCAGCCTTTGGTGGTTGGAGTAAGCCCCATCTTCATGGCAATGAGCTGGCCTCAATGGATATCCATTATGTTTGTAGGACTTCTTCCTTCTTCTTCTTCTGCGTTCATTCTCAAACTCCTGCAGATTAGCAGGATGTAGTCCAGAGAACGGAATGCGTTGTGTCATTATAATGCATTGCTGCTATATCTACGCCTTTTTGCCTGACACATCCGACTTCAGTATGGCTTTGGGTCACTGACCCTATATGGGATGTGACAGCCAACTCCATCCCATAACCTCCTTAGTCACCTTTTACAACATGCGTGGAAGATAAACAGTGTTGCTATTCTTCGCTCCCCTTTTGGGCCCCGCACCACACGGGCAGAACTTCTTCCTGCCAACTAGCAGGAGCTTGAGAACAAATGCAGAAAAAAAAAGAGGAGAATAATATACACAAACAAGATAACATATTTATATTGCCTATGATATTCACACTTACCTAGTTATGTCATAAACCAGAAGAGCTCCAGCTGCTCCCCTGTAGTAAGATCTTGTAATAGATCTAAAAGATTCCTGTCCAGCCTGTTAACCATAAAAGTTATCAGAAAAAAATATCAAGTACATTGCGCAGTGCCACATTATCAGATGTTGCACTTTATTTTAAAAAACCCAACACATATTATACAACCAGTAGTAACATATAAACACTGCAATTTTATTTCTTCTTCTTCTTCAGCGTCCATTCTCAAACTCCCACTGGATTTCTCTTGTAACAGGACAATGATCCTACAAGATTTCCAGTTGAACGTAGTCCAGAGAATGGAAATGCGTTGTGTTGCCGTTTTATTTGCGCCAATGGCCCAACACATCCGTCTTCGGCAGACAATTTTATTTCAAAATACAATTAAACTTAGTTACTTATTCCCATCTTTATTACTCCCTCTGAAACAGGAGGTTGACAATGTTACTACCCACCAGTTTTCATTTTGGACATTTTTTTAATCCATGATTTCACTGTCCCCTGCTCACACCTATCATCTCTTTCTGTTTGATGTCTGCTCCCTTTACACCTCCATACCACCCTCAGATGGTCTCAAAGGGGGGCCCTTCTAATCGTTGTTCTATAGGTATATCAATGATGGGATTGGCATCACTGACATGTCAGAGGCTCACCTGGCATGCTTCATACAATTCATTGACAATTTTCACCCAGCCATCACGTTCACATTGGAGATCTCCACCTTCCATGTGAACTTCCTGAATATATCCATCACTATCCAACCCTTCTGTCTCAGCACATCAGCACACTAAAAACTTACTGATGTCCATACGTTTCTTCTTCTCATCCCTCTGCCTGTCAGGATTCCCTTCCATTCTCTCAACTTCTTTGTCTCTGGCACTTATGTAGTTGCGAGGAGGACTTCCTCGAGAAAGCCCACGAGATGACAGATTTCTTCCGCTGCCACCTATACCCCAAGAGAGTTCTCAGGTCTGCCCTTCTTTGAGTGTGCAGCATCTCCCGTCAGGACACGCTCCTAGAAGTCTTCCTCTTCTGACAGGGTCAAACTTGTTCTCACTTTCCACCCCAATAGCGCTGCCGTTCATCATGTCCTGTTCCCATCACTTCCTCTTCTCCAGTCGGATTCCGAGACGCAGGGAGTATTCTGTTACCCCCACCCTCCAATTCTTGTTGCTTACAGATGTGACAAGAACCTCAGGGATCTACTGGTCTGGAGTCACTTCCAGCCTGACATTTCTTATCATTTCAGCACCATCAGCTGCAAACACAGCAAATGCTACATCTGTGCCTATGTTACCCAGACCCGGTTTGTTACATTCCCTAAGCCACCGTCACCATTAAGGTGAGCTTCATGTGTGTTTCCCACAACATCATATGCTGGTTCTCTGAGAATTTAAAGTAGACTTCGATCTGGTATTTTTGTCATATTTGTTTTACAAATTTGCGTAAATCTGCTTAGATATGTTGCCAGGTATTGCCAAGTTGGATTAAAATAATTAATGCAACCAAAGTAAATAAAATGATTATGTTTGCACGAAACGTAAGTTCGCTCGAAAATAATCATCTTCAGGTGACATATTCTTTCCAGAAAACAGTCTTCCCTATGGATCTCTTTTATTCTCCGCAGTCTTGAGCAAGTTGTCCTGCCTCTTTTAGAGACAAGCGCAGGCATTCTTTAATGTCTTTTGTCCAACAATGTCTTGGGTGGCCATTGCCATTTTTTACAATTGTCCACTTTACAAAAAACCCAATCTAAGTGAACAGCTTTGTGTCTGCTGTCAAAAACACATTAGAAGATAATGTGTTGAGAAAAATTCAATATTAGGCAAGCATGGAAAACAAAAAAATAGTCAAGGGGTCTATGGAGCAAACAAGTCTGGAATTCACTAGAGATAACAAAACTTGCATAGCCCTAATGTTTGTAAATATCATTCCTTTCCTCATCAAACAATGCAAAGAGAACAACGAATAGTCACTCTATGACCTGCCATGCAAGTTTTATGATGATAAAGAAATAACCCCTTTAGCTGTGAGTAGGTATCTCTTGACAGACCATAGCCTTTCTGACAAAAGTGTAGATTCTTCTCAATTGAGTAACAGAGGTAACACACAAACTCGTATTAGGTTTGTGGTCTCAAACGCATGGTTGCGATAGGGGGTTTATGGGTGCATGTTTAGTCCCAGAAGGGAGACATTCCAGTGTGGTAGTATTCCAAGATCACTATGCCTTGCCAGGAATATAGCCTACAATTCTAGACCTAGTAGTTCATCATTCATCTGTCAGACATATTGACTTATCTGCACTGATTTCACATCTAGCATTCCCTGCCACATAGGAGAGTCACAAAAAGACAAAACTGCAATGTCTGCTAACCTGCATATCTTTGCCATCCATGAGGACCATTTGAAAGAAGACAAGTAAGAAATCGAGACAAGTGGTGGGAGCAATAGCACTTGGCTACTCTATATCATTAGAATATACATTTTTTTAATGAATGTGCTATACCAAATACAAACATCACAGTTTCACTGTAAACTAACAAACAATACACTTATGCTCTTCTTATGGCCCATGCCATGTGGTGTTGGTTATCATGTCTTGCCACAACTTTCTATTTTGTGTACTGCCAATCATTTCCAGTACTGATGTTCTCCCATCCCACAATGATAGGGTTTCAAACATCTTCTCTTGGTCTTCCCCTACTTATCTTGGTTTTCCCCTACTTCTCTTGTTCTTCAACTTGCCTGTTGTCACAATGTGCTTCATCTTTCCTCTTTTTATGATGTGTAAAAAAAAACTGAACAGCTCTCTTTTTTTAATTAACTTCTTTCAAGATATATTTATTACACTTTGTATCTGCCCATGATAATCTCAACATCCTTCTATGAAACCACTGCTGCTTTATATAATTTTTCACTATTCTTCTGATTGTCCATGATTGACTTCCATATATCAGAATTGGCTCCATATAACTTAAAAGATCACCTGAAATAATGCTCAAATTATACAAATCATACTTTAATCTTTACAGCTATATTAAAACAAATACAGAAGTAAGAAAAACTATCATTACTGTATTTTTCCAGTTAAGGAATTGCAAGGAGGTTTCAAGTGGCTTGTGTGATAAAGGCCACATAAATGCAAAAGTACATTTGTTACAATCACTTACTGTATCCCATATCTGTAGTTTGATTTGCTTGCCATCAATGGTTATCATGCGAGCACCAAACTCCACACCTGCAGAGTTGAAGCAATTTTGTTTTTTTTTCAGTCATATTTCACACTGAAATGTCCAAATGAAACTGAAACCATTGCTTTATATTGTTAACCTATCTATCTATCTACCTATAAGCTGTGGTTCTTGTTTGCCTTGCAGCATCAGGGTATGAAGGTGAACATAGCAGCATGAACTCATTTATCATGAATCTTGAGAGAAAATAAAACTAGTGTCATTGTGGGGACTTGATAATAATATATTTCTGCTTCCTTTTTATGAAATTAGCATCAGCCATTTGTCCCACGTTATTTTCTTCAGTTTTCAGGTTAACTTGTATAACCGGCTTGCAGCTGGAACTGTATCTGGCAAATTTTCCCTGACTGCTGAATTCATGTCAAGTACTCATGTATTCTGATACTTTTTGAAGATGTATCTATAGCAATGGGATGGTCATCTTTTGGTTGTTAACAGGGGTCAATTGTCTGTACAGAATCTTTTCATGCTTCCTATCCTCCAATCAGCAAAATGGCCCAACCATTTTAGATATCATTGACAGAGAAAACTAGCCATGCTGAGTATGTAATAGTCTGTTCTCTGTTGATGTCAATGTCCATGCAGGTGGTAGCTGGCAGTATGTCTGTAACTATCTTGTTGTTCAACAAGAACCAGACAATCTTTGCTTTGGAGGGATTGATGACTGCATTGTAACTCGTGCATCAGTGAAAGGTGTTCTAGTTTTCTCTACACACCCTCAATGATGCCATATCTGTTTCTTCCAAGATTGTACAATAAGAGGTTACCTGCATAAGTGAGGATTCTACCTGGTCCACCCACTTGCATCTATGCAATTTTGTAAGTGTTGATTAAAAAGCACAGGTGACAGTAGAGATCCCTGTGGCAATCCTGATGCTATGGCTCTGATCTCCGAGATCAAAGATCCCAACTTTAAAGCAACTGGTCTAGACATAGCACCATTGCTATACATCAAATGATCCACATGTCAATTCTGAGGTCAGTTAGCAAGTGGACAAGATCGCCAAAATTGATTCTCTTAAAAACTTCTTCCAGATATATCGCTGAAACCATTTTCTTTGTTTGCCTGAAAGCCCTCATAAATATTGTATGGCAGAATTGCTGCAGTGGTAAGCATGTCACTACCAGGTTTCTTAACTCTGAAGGTGTCCTGGAGTGAGTCCATTTTCTAGATAGATGGCTACCGTTCTTGCAATGAATGGATGAAAGTAAATAAAGAGAGGTCATTCATTGATGAATGTTGTAATAAAATAAGAGTCAGGAAGAGAGTGCCATTATTGGGCTGCAAATAAGGCAGATGGACACATTCGACTTCAGCATGGTTTCTGAGTCACTTTGACCATCTATGGTATTGTGTAGCCAACTTCACCCTATAACCTCCTTATAAGAATGGAAGGTAAACAGTGTTGCTATTCTTTGCTCCCTTTCGGGCCCTATCAATACTCTGTTTAGATAATTATATCTTGTGACTTTGAGTACTGTTCAATGAGCTCTGTATCATTCCCTCTGCCTTATTTGCAGCCCAATAATGACACTCTCTTCCTGACTCTATTACAACATTCATCAATGAATGATGCCCCCCCTCCCCGTTCTTGGAAGTGTTGTTTAGTGTCCCCTTTTCTTTTGTTCTGCATCTTTCATCTTTGGGAATTTCATAGTTTAGACATGTTGAACGCATGGATGTGCACTTGTTGGAATTGTGTTGCACTGGATCTGGTGCGGCTTTTTGCTGATTTCCTGGTGAGAGAGATCCATTTTGTTTATATTCATTTTGGTCTTTTGTTCTTAACTGTTTTTGTTGTCTTTAAAGGTCCCAATTGGACCGACATGTTGACTGTTGTGTTTGTTCCTTTTATTTAGTTATTTTCTATATTTTATTATTTTATATTGATATAGTAACTTATTTACTTTATTTGCATTTACCTCAGTCCGAAAGGCGCATATATTGCAAAAAAAGCTGTAAACCATGACACAATGCATTCTGGTCTCTGGACTACATCCTGCTAATTTGTTGGAGTTTGAGAACAAAGACAGAAGACAAAGAATATCCAGGTTCACAATGATCCCGATTTGGTCTTTTTAGCAAGCAATAGCAATCAAATGATTCAGAATCAGATAAAGAATTGGACTAAGATTAAACTAATGATGGTCATAGATTGATACAAGATAGCTCTGCGGATCTAGAAGCGAGTGATGGACACCCATCTCATAAATGGCAGTACCTCATTGACATTGCTATACATTCATAAATCATTCATAAAATAAATGGTAATAAAACATTTTTGATAAAAGCTTTGAAATAAACGTTTTTTCATGTCTTAATGTCTTCTGAAAGTTTCAGTCATAAATCTAATGGTTGATTTTTAATGGGGTTTTTTTTTAATACCCAAAAAATGTCATGGCAATTGGAAATACATGGCTGAAAAATTATGGAAATACATGGCTGAAAAATTATGGAAATACATGGCTGAAAAATTATGGAAATACATGGCTGAAAAATTATGGAAATACATCAACATCATCATTTTCCTTTTGTGCTGAAGTTAGCGCATAGGGCAGAGGTCAGATCTCTCCAATTCTGTCTGTTCAAAGCTATTCTGTGCAGTTCTTGAATAGTATGAATATTTGTTGTTTTACTTTCTCTAAGTATTGTTCTTCTGAGTGTTTATTTTGGTCTACCCCTTGCTCTTTTGCCTGTAGGTATCCATTCAAGAGATTGGTGGTGTATTCTGTTGGTGTCTGGAAATACATGGCTGAACAAAAAAAATTATTGGTGATAAATGGAACACATTATATGGAACAAAACAACAGCTCACAAACACATGCATATATCACACAATGGCACTGGGTCAAAGTGCATGAGCCCATGGACCGCTGGATCAGCAACCAACCAACCAACCAAGTTGGGAGCCGCGTTAGCGCAGTGGTTAGCGCACTGGCTTCGCATATGAGTGGTCCTGGGTTCATTCCCCAGCTGAGGCGGAAATGTTTTAAGATCACAACGGCTCCCAGGTCGACCCAGCCTTAAATGGGTACCGGATTAATCCGGGAAGTAAAGACTGCAAGGGAGAGGAGATGGCTACCGCCCTCATTTGCAGAGCCTGTGAAATGTGAGATCGCTAACATCTCACACCCCTACGGCATTAATAAATGCTATGGGTTACTTTACTTTTTTACAACCAACCAAAAATTATTGGTAGCAACAAAAGTGTTAAAGCAACAGAAGGCAGCAGTTAATAAATAATAAGGACAAAAATGTGTGCTAAAACAACCATAAAAGCACAAAACCAGTCATCAAGGCAGATGATATGTATATGCATGACAAGATATACACACCTATAGTGAGATCATGAACAGGCTGGAACCTTTTGTCTGTGAACTGAAGAAGCAGGCATGATTTGCCCACACCTGTTGATATTACAAATTGGCAACATTAAAACTTTACCAAAATTCATTTTCTAGTTATGTAATAAAACACACAAGTTAAAAGTTACTACAATTGACAACACTGGGGCACTCCCATACGTGCTCCGTTCGCCGTTTTAGCAGTGTATGTAGACTCAAAGAGTCCCGGTCAGGTGTTGATTGTGTGATCTTCAGGACTTTCCACACACAAAAATGTTTCCTTCCCACCCCTCTAGACACTCCTATTTCTAACATTCTCTGTATGTGCACGTTCTCAGTCTCATTGACATCATCTTCATCTTGAAACTAATTTATTACTGCCTTGATCAAGACTGCTTAATCTCTTCTTGGCATTGTGCCATCTATCGCTGCATTGCCTGCCAATAAGTCGGCTCTCATTTCCTCTGACCCTGGCTTGATCAGAGCAGTATACTCCACTCCACTTTCTAAGGTAAAACAGCTAAGTCCACATTCAGCCCTCCCTAGTGGTCTCTTAAGACAGATCACAGTGTTATCTCTTCTCCTTAATCTACGTTGATTCTCAAACTTCTGCAGATTAGCAGTATGAAGTCTGGAGAATATAATGCATTATGTCATGGTTTACAGCTTGGCTGAGATATCTACACCTTTCGATGTGACACATCCGACTTCAGCATGACTTCTGTGTCACTGCCAATTCCATCCTCCAAAACCTTCATAGGCACCTCTTAGTCATTGCATGCCAGATAACAGTGTACCTATTTTTTTTTTACCCTTCTTCAGGCCCCAACAACACATATACAATTCTTCCTTCTCCATTTAGAACTGGTAATGCATTGACAAAATATTGCCTAAGAACATAAATCTATCTGATGTTTCTGAACTTTTGAAACATGGACAGAGTTCTGGAAACAACAATTGCAATAGTAAGTAGAATTGCACAAAGTCATTTTATGGTAGCAGTTAACAGTCTCTACCTTCAACCCCTCATCCTCATATTGAAAGTTGCTGTTCTGTATACACAGTTAGGCTTGGCGATTAATATACCACAAGTTTATGTTAATTATACAATACCTGTTTAGGTGTTGCTAAAGTCTGAAAGGGAAGTAAAGAGTAGCTATACTGCTACCTTTTATATATAGCAAGAGGCTACTAAGGAGTCTTGGGGGTGAAACTGGCCAACTTATCTACACTAAATCCTTCTAACTTTAGGAGTGTTAGAATTATCACAAAAGAAGAAAACTCTCTGACCACCCATATCCCCCCCCCCCCCCAATTGAAAACAACCGTTTTGTATGGAAAATATTAAAATTTAAAATATGGGTTTACACAACACCTAAACAACTTGTGCTGGAGTAACACATGGCTCAATGTGTTATTAGAATGAATGTAGGGCTTTCTGACAAATTCCACATACACTCTGGCGTGTGACAAAGATATGTTCTATATCCCTTGCTATTCATTACATATATTGATTGTATATGTATAATTGCCAACACCAATGAAGAAAAAGAAACCTAAACAGCCTCCTGAGCGAACTTCCTTTTGCAGATGATCAAACAAATATATCAGCATCAGAATAACAATTACAACAGTGCCATGCTATGATGCAGAGAGGTGGCTGCATAAGCTGACACTAATCAAAATACATAGCGCCCATGTATTGCCAGTGCCCAAGAGAGGAGCAAAGAATAGCAACACTATTTACCTTCCATGCATGTCATAAGAGATGACTAAGGAGGTTATGGGATGGAGTTGGCTGTCCCATCCCATATAGGGTTAACAAGACCCAAAGCCATGCTGATGTAGGATGTGTCAAGCAGAAAAGCCCAGATATCACAGCATTGCTGTAAACCATGACACAACACATTCCATTCTCTGGACTACATCCTGCTAATCTGCAGGAATTTGAAAACGAACGAAGAAGAAAATACATAGGGCGGCATTTCAAAAAAAGTTATTTAAAGGAGTGACATTTCTAAGACTTGCATCATACTGAGAAAACTTACCACACTGTCATGAACTACAACATATAAATAGACTTCACACAATAAGTAGGGACTTAAGCATGAAGATAAACATAGAAAAAAAACCCAGGGAATGTCAGTCCCAAAAATAGACAGAAACACTACTATTTTCATCAATGACCAACAACTTAAATAGGTGAAAGAATTCACTTAGCAGTCATGTCATCAAATGTAAAAAAGCACCAAAGAAATTCAACATAGCATACCAGGAAAAATGTCTAGTATTTTCAAAAACAAACATGAACACGAACACCAAAACTGCACTATATTATATAGTATATAAAAGATCATCCTACCATCACTATGCTACCAATGTCAAACGTGGACACTAACAATAAAAGCCAAAAGAAAACTTGTTACAACAAAAATTACTTGTTTACATAGAATTATCTGAGTAATAGTAAGAAAGAATCAGAAATGAAAACATCATAAGACTAAAACTACAATGCTAATTCTGGATTACATCCGAAGACAACAGATTATGTGGTTCTCACATGCTTCCAGACTACCAGACAGTTCCTCTAAAAAAACATCACATAGTATATGGATACAAAGTCAGGGGCAGAGCATGTAAAAGATGGATTACAGAAAGTCAACAAAAACAAACATAATATGAAGCAAACAAACAGGCTGTCTCCAGAGAACTCATCTACCCCTGACTACAATGAATAAAGGGGTATAACGCAAAAATGAAAAAAAAAGAAATACATTTAATATTACAATTAATAGGTACTTGGACATCCGGGATTCGCGTGTACAGATAATTTTGCTCAAGTTATAAATTTCTTGGACTAATGTTTACATTTAGTGATTTTGCCATTTTTCGTGTCTGCAACCAGATTTATTATGTTCTTTAACCATTTTTTTTTTATATATGTAACTTTTAAGGATGCAGCACGAGGCAGAAAACGGCAGTTAATTTTTTTAAAACATCAACATGTGTTTTATTTATGCAAATTGGCTGTCATTTTGAATATTAATTAGTTGTACATGCAATGTGATCAACAGATGCGTCTTGTCTTTGTGAATACAAAAATATATAGTTTCTGTGGTATTTTATTATATTTAATAGATATTTAATTTATTTTCATTATAATTATGCAAATCAGCAGCCATTTTGAATATCAATTAGTTCTGTGTCCATCTGAACATTCCAGAAATGTGATCAACGTAAGCATCTTGTCTTCATGAACAAAAAATGTAGTTTGTGTGTTGTATTATTGAAAATAACTAAAGATAATTAAGAAATTGTCAGCTCAGTTACATTTTTGTGGTCAAGTTTTATTTATATTTTCCTATATGTTTCATGTTAATTATTTTGATGTCAAATTAATTCCACAAAAAAATCATAACTTTTTTCAGGGTTGACGTACAGACTTGGTTGATGTATTGTTGAATTGCAATATTCGAGGGCTATCTAAATATAGTATTCTTATTGCTGTAGCAATATTTTGACAATTTTGTGCAAGTACCTAAATTAATATCTGAAACGGCAGATGTGCCAAAAGAGTATCACTCGACCTAGTTCAGTCAGAGTTGATACTCAACTGCAGTTAACAGACAACATCCGTCCATTCTCATTTTTTCAGTGATATACTAAATACTACTGTTACTATATAAAGTAAAGACTTAGGCCTAAGCTTATAAAATTACAATCATAAGAACACTGCACAATCATGATTGAAAAATGGTGATCTTGGTATCAATCATGCATTTTATTATTGTCAAACCAGTGTTGACAAGGAGCAAACTAAAGACTTTGAAATGAATTTATTACACGTCTAACCAAGTAGTATATACAACTGAAACCGACGTAAACACAGACCTGTGTCACCAATAATAATATACTTGAACAAATATGCATAAGACATGACCAAAGATGTTTGTAAAGTTTGTTACTTTCACTGATGATGCCAACAACAAGTGACGTCAGGCACCAAACCGGAAGTAAACATACATATTAAAAAATATAATTAAAGGGGGAAAAAATTGGCATTTTCAGGACGGCGCTTATAAACCAAGCATTTTGTGTCTGTAGTGATTTTCTAGGCAATATAAATATTTTCAGTAGTGTACCATTACTTTCTGAACGGTACGGATGAACATTGTGGCTGGCTTGGACACGTTACCTTGACCGTCATCATCATCACCAGGAGCCGTCTCCGCAACGAAGGTTGGCTGCAACAGACCTCCAACGTCCCAAGTCTCTTGTTTTAGTGGTGCACTCTGCTAGACTGCAACCTTGATCGTCACAAACACGCAAAACAATCACATTATTACATCCACCCATAACCGGGGGGGGGGGTACTACACTCGAATCGTCAACAGTGTCCTGCAACGATTTATATCTTCCGTGGTGCGGATGAGTGTGGAGAAATCTTTACTAGTTCAGTCTTTGATGGTGTCTGCAAATGTATTTCTTAGTCACCTCTTCTCCACCCCCTTTACTTCTTTCACCCTCAACTGTTTCCTTGAATATTTGTCAAGGACTTTCTACCTTTTAATACTTGCTGCCCTTGTGTTTGGGGGCTCGAAAGTGGAACAAAAAAATAGCGATCCTTTAACTTGTCTGGCATGTCGTAAGATGCGACTAAGGAGGTTTTCATGGTGAATTTGCCTGGTAGAGCAGTACTTCTCAATCTTTGTGATCAGCAAGAAATCTGCCACCTTTACTTTCTCAGAAGACCTGGTGCCCATTTTAATTTAACTCTGTTGAACGATCATTGATCGAATGTAGGTCCCGTCAAGTAGCTAATAGCCCGATCGGAGACGTACGATAAACTCAAGAGTTCTGTAGCAGAACCCTCGTCAGACATTGTGAGTAGGTTGCAAAGTCGCTTTGAGACAGCAGTCACACGCCGGCAACGGTTTCGACAAGTCAACGAGACCATGCGAGTGGAAGCGAAGAACTTCGACTCAGATGTGAATACAGGGATTATCTACTCACGATTGTGAATTGTATATTATGAATATGTGGCGAAAGCGGGGATAAAACATTTGATGTTTATTGGCATGAAAATCACGTACTAATGACAGCAGAGCTTTGTGAAATGTTTTGTGAGACATGCGTTCAACTTACACGCCATCTTAGTACACTGACATTATTTTCGGTTGTGTAAACACATATTTTTTTTTTGTATTTCACAGTTTTGATATATAATGGGTTCCTAAATATTCAAATATTGAAAATAGAAAAAAAAACTGGTATGAAGTGTATGGAGAAGTGCAGTGGTGCACTTCAAATTGTATGTATTCTTAGCAAGCGAATATGAGCATAACATTGAACCAAAAGTTAAATTAGGTATGTGAGTCCTCAAATGATCGATGAGTCTAATCCAGGTTCTTAAAAAAATGGTTTCAGTGTGAGTAGGAATTTAGTAGTGCTTGAGATAGAGCTAAGGAGGGGTCGAAAAGACGTAGATTGTTGACTTCAGTATACTCGTGTTCCCCAATTTATCAGGTATTAGGTCTGTTGATTATCTTCTTCGCACACATCTCCGCTTCAGTTCCCATATTTACTTCGTCTCTCTCTCTACCAAGCGACACACCGCCAGCCGAGAGTACCACACACAACATGTAACATCGTAGCATCAAGCTATATTCCAAAGTGACAAACGAAAAAATCTACTCTATAAATAAGATGTTACAAGTCGCATTCGAACCTGGAGAACCCTACGTAGGTTTGAGATAAGATAAAAAAATAGTTTAACTTCTCCTTTCGTTCTTTATCTTTTGAATCTATTGAAGTACATGTATTCTACTCACCATGGCAGGCAAGAGCCGTGGCTTCCCAAGATCTTGGGTCAATCCTGTAGTGACTGGGAGATATCTTCTTCTTCTACGTTCTTACTAAATCTCCTTCAGACCAACATGATGCAGTCCATCGGACGGAATATGCTGTGTCATGTTTTACAGCTTGGCTGTAATATATGTTCTTTCCACCTAACAACATCTGACGTCATCGTGGTTTCTGGGTCACATGACCCTCTGTGGGATGGGACATCTAACCCCCACCTTCAAAACATCATTAGTCGCCTCTTGCAACGTGCATGGCAGGCAACAATGTCACTATTTTTTGTGTCCTCCCCCCTTTCGGGATTGGCAGCAAACTGGCGAGAAATATCTTTAAGTAGTAATTTAAACTTTTTGGTTTTTCTTCTAGTCTCTACTTTAACATTTACCTACATACAATTCATAATATAATAATGGAAGTCCTGGAAGTCGTTCGTTTGGCATGTAGGCGACGTGACCAGCCCACCAAGCTGCAATTTGACAGTAGAAATTAAAAGAAAGTAGTCATATGGATTGATAATATTAAAGACTGGACACGATTAAGACGTTCCACACTTAAACAAAAAGGGACAGAGATGGTTGGGACAAAGTATGAAAAACTCCTAGATTTTTTTTTCCAAATGTTTCGAAAACTGTTTCTTATTCAATCAATTTAATTGGTATATAAAACAGTTTTGTTGACGTCTGTTTTGTTTTTTGTACCACACCCGCCCAACCTTTGAACAACTGTCAAACTTTTACAAACGCTCCCCTTCCTAATTGTTGACGTAATTTATGGACATCCCTACACCATGAAGCTTATTTTATTATTTATTATGACCTAAATATGCTGCGCTTATTTAATTCCTGCGTTATTCCGGTGCTATCATATGGATGTTAGAGCTGGAAAAGCTCTTTATCTTCAGAAAAGAAATTACTGAGTTTCGAGAACAAATGTCTTTCGTAGGATAACTGTTATGTTGTTCGTCCATCACAAGTGACGATGACCATTTGTTACATCCACTTTTGAAAATTCAATTTTAGTTATGTCCTTGATTATGAGTTCGTAGATGGCTAATGAGCCCTATTCGAGCTGTAAATGTCCTTGGACAGTTTGGACATGGAATGACGACTGTAGACGGATCTTGGTCTATCCGTGACTTTCTAGCTGCTCTCCGCTGTTGCGCTGCTGCATTTCTTTTCTTTTCACAAGATGATGCGCTCTTTTTTATTTTAGAACGCCATGTAGATCTATTTTGTGCAAGTTCTTCCCATGTATCGTGGTCTATTTCAAAGGCTTTCGGTGAGTTCTTTAACGAGTCCTTGTAGCGCTTCCTTTGGCCACCTTGAGATCGTATACCCTTCTCTAGCTCACCATAGAGAAGTATCTTTGGCAGACGATGGTCTGGCATACGTACCAAATATGACCTGCCCAACGAATCTGTGTCTGCATCAGGATCGTGTCAATGCTTGGGATACCAGCTCTATCAAGGGCAGTGGTATCTGGAATCTTGTCTTGCCATCTGATGTTCATAACTTTTCTGAGACAATTTGTATGAAAATGATTGAGTTTTTTCACATGACGTCTATACACAGTCCATGTTTCACTAGCGTATAGCAGCACTGGAAGTACCACTGCTCTGTAAACTTTCAGCTTAGTCTGTAGGTTAATGCGATTTCTATGCCAAACATTTGCGTACAATCTGCCGAAAGTACTGCTTACTTTGGCGATCCTTGTATACACTTCATCATCAACGTTGGCATTTTGTGATAACGTACTGCCTAGATATGTGAATCTATTCACAACTTTCAGTGCTACACCATTTACCTTTATTCAGGGCTCGAGATAGCTTTTGCCAAGTGCTGGTTGTAACATGACTTCTGTTTTCTCTGTGTTAATGGTAAGCCCAAAGTTGGTACAGGCTTTGGAGAATCTGTCTATAATACATTGTAGATCAGCCTCAGAGTTAGCATTTAGGGCACAGTCATCAGCAAATAGAAGATCCCTGATTGTGTGTGATTTAACTTTAGTTTTTGCTCGAAGCCGCCGAAGGTTGAACAATTTTCCGTCTAAGCGATAGGTGATGTTTACTCCCAGGTCTAGATCTCTGAAAGCATCATTCAACATGGCAGAGAACATGATTCTAAATAGGGTAGGTGCTAATACACATCCTTGTTTTACTACATTTGAGACAGGAAAGGTTTCAGACAACTCTCCATCATCCTTAACTCTAGCTTGCATTCCATCATGCAATTGCTGCACCATTGAGATAAATTTCTGTGGACATCCATATTTTGCCAGAATCTTCCACAGACCCTCTCTACTTACTGTGTCAAATGCTTTTGTCAAGTCTATGAATGCTGTGTACAGGTCACAGTGTTGTTCTTGACATTTTTCTTCAAGCTGTCTTTCAGCAAAGATCATATCAGTTGTTCCACGTTCTTTTCTGAAACCACATTGGCTTTCGGGTAGTAGTCCTTCATTTAGATGAGATGTAAGAAGGTTCAAAAGGATTCTGGCAAATATCTTTCCAGCAATGGACAGTAGAGAGATACCACGATGGTTGTTACAGGACTGGCAGTTCCCTTGACGTTTATACAGGTGTATAATTGTAGCATCCTTAAAATTTTGTGGAATTTTTTCGCTTTTCCATGACTGTTGGAAAATTATGTGAAGTTTCTCAATAAGATTTTTACCATCATATTTGTATATTTCGATTGGTATTGAGTCGGAGCCAGGTGATTTTCCACTAGAAAGCTGATGAACTGCTTTACGAGTTTTCTCCAAAGGATAACTAACACCCATTGGAGTGAATTCAAATCGAATGATAAAATCAGAGAAGAGACACATCAAAATTTCATCACAGATGTTATCAGAAAACGCCGTTGGTCCTACATCGGGCATGTCCTACGCGCAGACACCAACAGAATATACCACCTCTCTTGAATGGATACCTACAGGCAAAAGAGCAAGGGGGTAGACCAAAAGAAACACTGAGAAGAACAATACTTAGAGAAAGTAAAACAACAAATAGTCATACTATTCAAGAACTGCACAGAATAGCTTTGAACAGACAGAATTGGAGAGATCTGACCTCTGCCCTATGCGCTAACTTCAGCGCAAAAGGAAAATGAATGAATGTATGAAATATGCATCTTCCATCTAATGTTCAATTCCAGTTCACATTGAAATATTTTTTAAAACCCTCAACGTCTCATATGTTGATCCAGCCTAAAGAAATGGCGGTCTTCTGGGAAAGTAAAGGCGGCGGGCGTGATGCAGACCACATTCTTCGGTATGCCAATGATCCATAAAAAATACGGGAATAACACCGAATTCTCCAATAGGCCTGAAGTGGAAAAGAGAACCTTTACGTACATACATTTTCAATGCGGAAATGGCATCTAATGTTGATTGTGTTAGTGGTTTCCCTTGACTTCCACCAGCCAATCAAAGTTTGTGTTCAGAATTTGTTGCCTTCATTCGATTTAAGCAGCGGCTGCAGCGCCACGAACAAAAAAGCCATTGCTGGAAGGTGTACTTCTAAGACTTCTTACGTTTCTTATATGTATACTTCACTTGCTTGTATACCAGAACTTATTTCCTTGTAGATATTTGCATTAGTGCTTATGACATAACCGACAAGTTTGATTTCAACATTGTATTCTGTTAACTTATTAATCCATTTTTAGTTAGTTACTAACTTCTTAATTACAATTCCGCAACAATTCATTCTGATTCATTACAGATGATTCAAGAATCATTCAGTTCTATTTCATCACAGGGAGTTAATTTTAATTCTACTCAAGTCTGTTGTACAAACTTAACAAATATTGGTACATTTTTCTTTCAAGTGCACAATGCGCTATAAATAGCACAGTTTTCTCATTTTTAACTAGCAGACGTCATGGATTTCCACTCAACACCAATGAAATTAATGCTGCTGTGACGTCACATCCGGACAATCACAGAGTTCAACTCTAGACACAGACAAAATGATCTCATAATCTGTTTTTTTTTTCGAATTTTCATATTAAAATTTTTTCCTATGATTTGAATTTGTACTGTACGCTCATTATTTCTGCGCGCTATACACGGAGCTAGGTGAGCACACACATTAAAAATATTATTTTAAATCACACAACAAAGGTTAGCAAATACCTCAAAACCAGAGCAAAGGTCACAGTGTACACCTGAACGAAAAATGTACACAGATATTCCTACCACATTCGTAGTTCAATTCTGTTTGACAATCAGTAGTAGTTTGCTATGGTTCTTCAATGTTTTGATATAAACTTAAACATTATGGGAGAGTAATATCTCCACAAGATGGACCAGGACAGGTTGAGTGAGTCTAACAGAGAGCACCACAAAAACAAGAGATGGGATGTTGGAGGTCTGTTGCAGCCAACCTTTATTGTAGAGATGGCACTTGATGATGAAAGAACTATGGCAAACTTCTATGTAAATTTCCTTTTGCCCATTTAAATCATTTGGCTATTTGTGAATTGCCTGATCACTCCAAGTGTAACCAGCGAATAATAACTGTTACGTAAGTCACTAACAGCCAGGAATACTGATAACTTGCCTTCATTGTCATTAGTCCTATATATCTTACTCAATGACAATGAAGGCAAGTTATTGGCATTCCTAGCTGTTAGTGCCTTAAGTGACAGTCATTATCCACTGCTTACACCTGGAGTGATCAAACAATGACCAAATTATTTAAATGGTCAACAAAAATTTGCTAACTTATCAAGTTATCTGCTAACAAGTTAAAGTATTCAAAATGAACTTTAGGAATGATTTGACATTCTGGATCTTCCTGACCTAGTGGTGGCAAGAGGTCACAGGTTTGAATCCTGCTCACGACGTCTTGTTTATAAAGTGGATTTCTTTTCAAAGATCCCTTGGATTATCTGTTAAAGCTACAGAATTATGTGCTATGAGTAATGCTCTTGTAGGTGGCTTTGTAAGAAAGTACAAGTAAATGGGAAACACAGTTTCCCCAATGTTCTTTGGGGAGCAAAGAATACCTAGGAGAACTGCAGCAGCTCAACAGTGGAGAGTAACTAGAAAGTCACAGGTAGATTAAACATCTACAGTAATTATCCCATGCCCGAATTGTCCAAGGACCTTTTTGGCTGGCATAGAGCTTATCAGCCATCCACTATCTCATAGTCAAGAATATAACTATAATTGACTTTCATAAAGTGGATGTAACAGTCATCATGTAATGGACAAATAATATACTATGCAAGAATCCCTGTTTACTTCATTGAAAGTTTAGTATTTATTGCGCCAATGGGATGCTATGACCTGAAAACAGAGCAAAGAATAGCAACACTATGACCTGCCATGCATGTCATAAGACGCGATAAATGAGGTATGATAGTCAGTGCAGGATTTACCTATAAGCTATAGCTTAGGGCCCCACTTTCTTGGGGACCACCAAAATTGTTTAAATTTCACTATCTATATACTTCTTAATTGTTAAACGGCCCCCATATCTCAAATAGCTTAGGGCCTTATCAAGTCTAAATCCAGCGCTGATGATGGTGGGGATTGGCTGTCCAATACCATAGTAACTCAAAAGCCTTACTGAGGACATGTGTGTCAGACCCAATGCCACATATAACGCAGAAAAGTTGTAAACCATGACAACATATTTTGTTTTCTGAACTATAACCTGCTGGCCAGCAGGAGTTTGAGAGTGAACAAAGTATTTTTCGTTTTCTCATGAGCTATTTGTAAAATATTTTATCTTCTAAAATGTGTAAATAAATGTCGCATAATTTATGTTGTGGTCAATGTAGTCTGCATTTGTGTGGCAAATGGAAATAAAGGATTTTTTCTTCTTGTACAGTTTTTCTTCTAAATGAGCATCTAGACTGACAATGGAAAAGGAGAACTGTGCTTTGGCAGTGCAAGGACAACGAGAAAATGAAAATAACAAGGCAGACCCTAATACTGGACCAATGTAGGTTTGTCTGAAATATAACAAAATATTGCTGTCTTATGTCTATACTAAAAAAAAACCAAATATGATAAAAGGGTATACATTAGCACGAAAACTATTTTTGAGTATTCTTTCATTGCAAGGGTCACAAGGAACAAATATCAAAACTTTGCCGCAGACTATCAGTGCAACTTACATGCTTAGATAGTTGAAATCACAAGAGACATTTCAATGAAAATGTCTCCCTTCACTCGTGTTCATTTCACCAAATAACATCAATGTAATATTTCATTATGTCATATTTTGTTTATATTGTATATAAAGTTTATATTCTTCTTCTTCAGCATTCATTCTCAAACTCCCGCTGGATCTAGCCAAGACCATGGTCCTAATAGATTTCCAGCAGGATGTAGTCCAGAGAATGGAAATGAGTTGTGTCGCCGTTTTATTTGCGCCAATGGCTCGACACATCCGTCTTCGGCGGTTAAAGTTTATATGATCAATCTAAATTCTTAAGAAGAACTGGCAGATGATTGTACAGAATGAAGTACTATGCTAGCCTGAGGTACCCAAATCGTCTGAGGAGGCCCCAGTAAAGAAGTAAGAAGACAAGCTACATAGATGAAAAGCACCTGAAACCGTAAACACAGATTTGTTACCTATGTTCTGTTCTCGCTTATGTGTACAAAATATTGACTAAATCAGCAACGAGAGAGGTTGCAATTTGAGGGCTTTGTGGTTCATTTGTAAATGTTTACACAGGCCTGCTTCCTGACTCTAAAGATAGGAAAGTTCATCAGTATATATCCATCCTGCATATATAACCTGCCAGGGTTGGGGGGCACTACATTTGATGTGTCAACATAATGTCTTCAACAATTTCTATCGTCAACAATGTGGACTTTTATATTGTCTGCCCATTTTCTTTGGATTTCTGCTTCTTCCACCTTGAACTGTACCTTGCAATATCGTTTTTGACAGGGATTCATGTCTGTATACATGTCCAAACCATGCAAGTTTTTGTCATTTTTCTATTGAATGTAGTGATTCTGATAGATTCTCTACTTTATTTCTTATGTACACATTGTCTATAGAAAATATACAGTATACACAATATAGAATAAATATAATTGGTGATTTTGAAAAGTGTTGTTATAAAGAAAAATTTGTAATAAAAGAATGCACTTAAACATCACTGTAGATGTTTAATCTACCCGTTACTTTCTAGTTACTCTCCACTGTTGAGCTGCTGCAGTTCTCCTAGGTATTCTTTGCTCCCCAAAGAATATTGGGGAAACTGTGTTTCCCAATTACTTGTACTTTCACTGTATTGGTTTAGTTGGCTTTATGTTTTTACCAAAATAAAGTTTTTCCTGAACCAATTCTATTTCTTTATTACTTCATGTTTTATCTATTAACTTTCTCAATTGATGCGGAGCACATGTCCTCTTAAAAACTTTTTTAATGCTTTAATGATGAAGATAATGATAATAGAACCCCAAACGAGTAAGAGTATGTCACTCTAGTACCCTATTCCAGTTGACATAATAGAGTTTATTGTTTGTCATTCTAGTACCCTATATCAGGTGACATAATAGTTTATTGTCTGTCACTCTAGTATCCTATATCAGGTGACATGATAGAGTTTATTGTCTGTCACTCTAGTACCCTAAATCAGGTGATATAATAGAGTTTATTTTCACCTTCAGATTAAGTTTCAGTGCCACTTTTTTTATGGTGAGGTTTTATAGAGTTTTTATAAGATGACTTACTTAAATATGGTTGTAGGTGGCATTGCCACAGACTGACAGTCTTTTACTCCAGCTGGGAATCCTTTTATCTTTAACTATTCCATCTAGTTCTTTCCATGACTTAGCTAATTTGTTTCAAACTTTTTCCTCCAGGTATTTCTTGGTATTTCTCTGTGGTTTAAAGAACAATGCTTGTATTACAATACTGTCTGATAGCCTTTTTAATTTGTGCCCTTTATTCATCTGCCACACCATTTCTAGAACACTGAAGTATTTCCTGTACAGGACATTGTTATATTGAACTTTGCGTTAGTTCTCAAACTCCTGCTGCAGGTTAGCAAATATAGACCAGAGAACAAAATGTATCATGGTTTACAGACAACCTGTAAACTTAGCTGGAACAGACAACTCCATTCCCGAACCTCCTTAGTCACCTCTTATGATGTGCCTAGCAAGTATTAATGTCACTTTGCTTTGTTCTTCTTCTAAGCCCCTGGTAACACATTGCACATGGGTCGGTAATTACTGTTGTTACATAAATATTTTGTTGGTCCATACAAAGAAGTTCTTATGGGATTTTACTGCATATAATGCAATTGTTGCTATCTGTACCACTAATATCTGTGCATGAGGATTCTACTTCTCTTGTTTTCCACAATGTATTATTCCTTGTCCTTTTTACTTTTTTATTTCCCTGTAGATTTTAGTTTAGTTGCAGAAATAGCACCAGTAATTAAATATTTCTTGACTTTGGCTATATTATTTGTAGCATATACAATTTTACTTTCTATTTCTTCAAAGACCTTTCTGTTTTTTTGTAATTGACAAATAAACTAGTTCATCTTTTGATTTTAAATTATAAATATATTTTAAAATAGCAGGAAGAAAAAGTTTTTTCATGCTAACTGTTGCATTTAAAGTCATGTATATTCTTTTTGTGTAGCAAATGGGCATTGTCTGACTTCGATATAGGAAGACCACTTGGGAAAGGCAAATTTGGCAATGTCTATCTGGCTAGAGAGAAGAAGAGCAAATACATTGTGGCTCTTAAGGTTTGTTTAATTAGCTATACTTAATGTAATATACAAAGTTACAGGATATGAACTAAGTACTTGAGGAAGTTGGAGAATGAAGCAGTTGTGTTCTTCTTAAGTCTCAAATGGATGTGGTAAACATATCTGTGCACGTAGCAGACTGGTTAAGATTTCTAGCAGAGCTGTTCACAGATCCCTAGAAACTGACACTCAGGGAAGGTTTGGACTGTAATGTTCATTGGCGTAGTGTGTGATAGAAGGGTTTCAGCCTCAAAGAAATATGAGCAATAGATCTGTAGGGTTTTGTGAAATTTCTCCAGACCATAATTCCCCTGAAACCTCCAACAGCAGTGTGTAATTCTTTGAGAAGAAACCTACTATTTTGGGGTAGGGGGTAAAATATAAAAGATAAATAAGATGATAAAAGCGTAATAAGATGATAAAAAGGGTGGAGTAGGGTAGGTTAGGGGGAAACAGATAGTGAAATGACAGGAATACAATCCCAAACCACCATCACTGAGTGGGTAGTGCCTAAGAGTATGGTAACTAAATTCAAAGCCTGGGCAGATGATACTCATTAACCTGTAGCAACCCAACTTAAAAAAACGCAGGTTTCCTCTGACACAAGATTATTTTTTTACGTCTGGTTTTTCTACATGTGTTTGCGTTTTTGCCATGACATTTTTATTTATTGAATTATTGATTTCAAATTCGAAGATAATAGAGATAAATGGTTGCTGTATATGATTTGGAGGTGTTATTTGCTTGTGTTTGTTAGTGTTATGTTGTGTACAATGAAAATCGTGAATGTGGACAAACGCACACAAAGTACTTACCGTGTCAAGGTCACGTGTAGACTTAGTCGAAGAAAACATTGCTCCTCAAATTCCTAGTTGCAAATGACACCAATTACATCATTTTTAAATATTATAAACATCTCTCAAACGCCATACGTTTATCTACAGTAACTCGCCCATGTGTTACCTGGGCTCGAAAGGGGAGTAAAGAATAGCAACGTGTTTACCTTCCATGCAAGTTGTAAAAGGCGACTAAGGGGGTTATGGGATGGAGTTGGCTTTCCCATCCCATATAGGGTCAGTGACCCAAAGCTATGCTGAAGTCGGATGTGTCAGGCAGAAAGGCGCAGATATCGCAGCAATGCTGTAAACCATGACACAACGCATTCCGGTCTCCGGACTACATCCTGCTAATCTGCTTGAGTTTAAGAACAAACGCAGAAGAAGAAGAAGAAGATCTACAGTAACTGAGGCACTAAAGCTTTCAAATTTGTCCTTTTCTTAATTATAATCTGTGAAAAAATAGCATAAAATGACGGCACTGAAGATAGACCTACGCAGTTTGGTTTTCAAACGTGAAAGGTTGAATAAATTACAACTGTGTATTATATCGTTTCCGAAAACTAAGGAACAATTAATCTAGCACACACTCACTATAAAAACATGATGGGAAATAAACATGGAAGATTGTTGTCCATGACTACAAATGGCTACTTCAATATAGACATTTGTCAGCCTAGGACGTCTATCGTCAGACAAAATTTGTAGACTATGGGTTGCTACAGATTAAACCTGGTAGGCAAGTTGTCTAGGAGAAGGTAAACTCCAAAATTAAACCTCCACTGTCCTACAGGCAATCCTTGGGTGGGTAAGGGCTATGGAAACATCCATCTCAAAAGTAAGATGAAAAATAGAGACATGACCAAAAAGTAGTCCTGTCAAGGCTGAAAACCACAGTGCCACACAACAACTTCAAATGTAAAATAAAACTTTTGTATTGTTTTCATTTCCTAGCATGGATGTAATAAGTTAAGATTGGAACACCTGATTCTATATTGATATTTCTAAGTTTGGCATTGGTATAAGTACTGAATTTTATGAAAATTGTAATAGTTCAGTGGTTGGTTCACAGGTTTCCTAGATAGGTGGTTCAGGTTTTATTTTCTAGTTCATCAAGAGAAATGTTTAGGTCACAAACAACACTGATTTAAACCCGGCTTTGCCTCTGTAAGATTTCCTTGCTATGCAGGAGCACATTATTGAATATTTTTACCACCCCGTGTGTTACCTCTAATTTTCTTTCACACCCAGATGACTTGACAAGCTCAATTGAAGACTCAAGACTGACATTTATATACATTATTCCCCGCCGAAGACGGATGTGTCGGGCCATTGGCGCAAATAAAACGGCGACACAACGCATTTCCATTCTCTGGACTACATCCTGCTGGACATATAGTAGGACCATTGTCCTGTTACAAGAGGTATCCAGCGCGAGATTGAGAATGAACGCTGAAGAAGAAGAATATACATTATTCTCAGTATATGCTGCCCTGGTCATGCAGGGGTCAGAGGAAACAAAAGAGCAGACTCATTGGCAGGCAGTTGTGTTATTGATGGCACAGTAGTGAAACGAAGTATGGCCGACCTAATGAGGGATGATTTACTACAGAATGAAGAAGATGACACCATAGGTGATAACTTTCACATATAAGTAATAACAAATGGGGATGACCAGGGATGAGGGGAGTCTGTCCTTTCTGGAAAGATATCCAAAATCATATAATCAATATCTGACTGGGACTTTAAGTCTACATACTCTAGATGGCTGCCGGAAAGGAGAGTGAAACACTTATGGGAATGTAAAGTGTGCCATGATGCTCGTTTCTAATTGAGAAATGTGACATTGATTGCAAATCAGAATGTGTATTGTTAAAAGTTTTCATTGTTGTTATTTTGTTTCCCACAATTCAGCTGATGTTCAAATCTCAGTTACAAAAGGCTGGAGTGGAGCATCAGTTGAGACGAGAAATTGAGATTCAAACTCATTTACGGTAGGTACATTCCTGCATCATTTCTTGGACAAATCATTGGAAATAGCAATAAGTAATGGTGTAGCACTGGAACCAGTTATGGACAAATGTGGTTCATTTCCAATAAACATGGTAAATCCTGCAAAATTTTGGACCCTGATATTTCGAGTTATGGGAAAAAATGAGCATCATTTATTATGCTACTGAATATTTATTTAGCTGAAAAGATGAAACTGAATATCTATTTAGGTGGCCTGAGTGTAATGATGTACGGTTGACTTGTGCGCTAGCCGTCAGCAGGATGATGATGTTGCTGGATTCATTGCATGGCACACATTCACATGTATGTTGCCATGCAGTTCTTTCTAATTAGAGCTCAGAAAGAGACAAATATTTTATTTTGGGGCCATGCTATGAGACAGATTGGAAGATCATAGTTACCCCAAGCAAGGTTGAAGGTAAGAGAAACTGAGAGTAACAGTGAAAAAATATTAAATAACATTGTGGCATCAGCAGTAAACAACAATCCTGATTCTAGAGATAAGAGAGCTGTGGGGATTAATAATCGCTTGTACCCTATGTTTTTAAGCTGGGGTCCTCTCAGGAGGTCATTGAAGACTTTAAGAATTATGAGCCATACAATAAAAAGATAAAGGGACAGATACATTTTTATTGTTTATTAACACATTGCCATTACATTTGCAACTGCAGACATTATTTACTATTGCTATATTGCTAACACACAGATATTTAACTTATCATTTTCAAATATGAAATATTTTGGAAGTCTGTGGCAGAAAAGAATATAGAGGTTCCATAACATCAGAAATTTTAAGAACTGCTGGCCTATGCCATTGCAACAGCACATGATGATGATGATGATATTTGAGCTCACCTGTATTGCAGACATCCAAGAGCTGAACAAAGAATAGTAACACTGACACATTATGCATGTTGTAAAAGGCAACTAAATAGATTTGACACAGTTAGCTATCCCTCCCACAAAAGATCATAGAGTAACCCAAAAATGCCATGCTGAAGTCGTATTTGTTGCTTTGAAAGGCTCAGATATCTCAGCCAAACTGTAAACCATGACACAGTGCTATCAGTTGTTCAGGCTACTTCCTGCTAGTCGGTAGGAGATGTAAAATGAATGAAGATTGCTAGGCTAATGGCTAAAGTGATCCTTGTTAAATGTAAAGGTAAGTCCCTTGTTAGCAACCTGCCATCGTGGATGAAGATAACTCATGTTCTAAGCTGCAGCAACTATTGGGTGCTGTGACCAGTTTTTCTTCCTTGCTGTATTTACCTTCCCCAATTCATGCGTCAGGTATCCATTAACACTTGGATCGCGTGAAGAAGTGGTTGTATATGCACGGTCACGCCCGTGATTTGTTTGTCCGGATGTGGTTTCAAACCTGGCAGGTGATAGTAAGCAAGTTCACTATCAACTAGGCTATGACGCTTCTCATTCCTGTTACTATAGTTACTTGTTACATCATCCTTGTTACAATTGGCCATATTATTCACTACTATGATAACTACTGTCCTGTAATAAGAATTACTCCTGTGTTTCACCTGGGCACTAGGCCTCCTGGTATGTGATCTGGGAAAGTTTAGGATCACTGCTGCGAAAGTGAAGTAGGTGACACTAGTCCGGCAGTTTCTGGTCAACCACTGACGAGGCAGCTGAGTACCTAGGTAAATCATGTGCTATGATGCTGGTTCATAACTCATTACCTTTACTTGTCCTGTTGTTACAAGTGCAGCAGCTTTCTCGTAACAAAATTAAATAAGGGTATTTCTATGACAAATTATTTCATTTGCCTATTGTTTACGAGGTTGTGAGTATGAAATCACACTGCGTCTTCTGGTTCATATGTGCATATTTTAGAGGTGCTTGCTTGAGGACTTTCAAGAAGTTATTGCTTGAGCTACAGAGTTATGTTCAGATCGATGCTCTTGGCATAGTGTGTGACTCAGTTGAGAGGGACAGAATACATGTGAAAAACTTCAATCCGTATTGTCCGCCCGAAGATGAATGTGTTGGGCCATTGGAACAAATAAAAAGGCGATAAACACATTTGCATTCTCTGGACTACATTCTGCTGGAAATGTAGTAGGACTATGATTCTGCTACTAGAGAGATTCAGCGGAAGTTTTAGAATGAATGCTGAAGAATGCATCCATGGACTGTGTAATCATAGGTGACCATTAATACCACATATAGTTGAGAAAATGGTTGAACTTGCATTCTGCATATATAGGTAGACTTCCTCTGAGTAGAAGGCTTCTTTTTAATACATTACACCACTGAAGACGGATGTGTTGGGCCATTGGAGCAAATAAAACTGCAACACAACGTATTTCCATTCTCAGGACGACATCCAACTGGAAATCTTGTAAGACCATTGTCCTGTTACAAGAGAAATCCAGTGGGAATTTGAGAATGAACGCCGAAGAAGAAGAAGAATACATTACATACCAATGAGAGCTGATATCTTCTGGGCATGAAAGACAGTTCTGGAGAAGCCACTCATTGCAAATAGGACTTAAGAAGATGAGCACCTACCACTACTAGGTACAGGGAAGAAAAAGTAAAAGCTTGCAATGCTGAGGTTTGAAGTAACTGCAAATAGGAAACAAGATCTTCATTGCTTGTAAATTCTGGGGATCAAAGCAAACATACAAAAGCACCTTCTTCAAATTGAAATATATTTTTTAAAATCTTGAAATTGTAGGTTGCATGATCACTCTTGTGTTTTAATCTTCATCAGACATCCTCATATTCTTAAACTGTTTGGATATTTTTATGACGATTCTCGGATCTACTTGATTCTGGAGTATGCACCAAAAGGAGAACTTTACAAAGAGTTACAGAAAAATAAAAGATTTAATGATGCTCGGGCAGCAAAGGTAAACTGGATTTATCTTAATGTTTTGCATTGTTTGACACTCTTTAATAAATATACAGTTTATGACAGAAGACCTTATACAAAGAGAATTGGTATGGGTTTAAGTCTATAACTAAACTTACCATCTGGTTTAATGTTTCATATCAAAGGTTTCTGGACTAGGTTTGGCAGGAAATTTAGTAGGACCATTGTCCTGCTATATGAGAGATCTGGTGGAAGATTGAATACAATAGTAAATTTTGATGGGAAAATAAAATAATATGTACCAAATAAAACCATGCTGGTTCGTATGCTTTTTGGGGAGACCCATAAATGAAAAGTCTTAACAGGTAGGTAGTTTTAATACTGATTATACCTTTTGTAGCAATAGCAAGTGCTAAGGAGAACATGCTGCATTTTTATGGTGAGATTTTAGAGTAGGGTACAAAGGGTACTGCATTGGTCTCAGTGGATCCAGGGTTAGCAGATAACCAATTGTCTATCCCCAGGTGGAAGCTGGTTGATAGCATCCACACTTTCCTTTAAGTGTAAGGGTAGGAGCTGTAAGTTTCTGTTCAAGAGTCTGTATTTGTGGAAGGTGGTCGTGATGTTATTGATCATTACTTTCTCTGTCTTCTCTTTGCTCTGTATCCAGCTGATTGTTTGTTATAAGCTCTCATTAGTGATTGGCTTGAGTCCATTCTCACGAGGTAACCAAACCACTTTATCTGCTGACATTCTATATATTCCATACAAGGCATTATTCCTACTCTTTTTCTCATATCCTCGTTTGTTGTTCTGTCTAGTTTGGTGACCATAACTGCTTTTCTTAAACACTCCATCTCACATGTGATGATTTTTCTCTGCTGCTAGGTTGTTAAAGATCATGTTTGACACTGATCAGATAACCAAGATTCCAAAAGTACCTCCCCATTTGCACCCTGGAAACAGAAGTATGCAGCTTGTGCTGCTTCTGGCAAAAACTTTTGGGATCGTGTCTGAGAATGTGGAGGCTGCATATGGAATGAAAATTGACTACAAAAGACAAGCAATATCTCTGACACCTCTGTGCCAACACATACAAAGTCATGGTCGACACACAGCGATGAAGTTCTTTCG
The DNA here is from genome assembly GCA_034231615.1 of Meghimatium bilineatum. Taxonomy (NCBI): domain Eukaryota; kingdom Metazoa; phylum Mollusca; class Gastropoda; order Stylommatophora; family Philomycidae; genus Meghimatium; species Meghimatium bilineatum. The sequence continues at coordinate 37,143,853 of CM067308.1, read as the reverse complement.
GCTCGATCATTGGAGAAGCCAATGCAATTGATTCAAAATGGGCAGATATCATGATGAATAATTAGTACAAAAGACATTTGAGGACAATGAGATTGCAGCACAGCTCCAGAGGAAAGAAACGGAAAAGGAAAACGCTAAAAGGAAACTGGAACTTAAATGCTGTTTAGCTCAAGAATGTACTTCGAGTCCCCTGTGTTTCCTAACAGACCAGGCCTATCTCTACTATTGATGCTTTCCTATAACGGAATCATGCAAGCGGAGAGTTTTTTTCAGTTCGAGGGGCACGCTTCCAGACTTTGGTTCTCCTAAAAAATGTGTAGATTCAGACTTTGACTAGGTGTTCGCGATGTCGATGAATGACACCTCGGCTAAAAGGGAAAATGAACTCTGACCCAACTCTATCGTCAATGCTTTCCTGGTCTGGAATCATTGACGATGAACACAGGCACAATACGCATAATTACGCAGGATGAGTTCACTCACAGTGGAAAACCTTGTGCGAGATAGGCGACCCAAGTCTAAATCCATGACTACCGTCTCCATGGAGACTGCCACTCAGGGACAAGTTTTGGCCTGAAAAGTCCAAGGACGCAGTGGGTGATAAACCATTACAACCGCATAGAGTCGATACACATTCACTGCCTGATGACATAGGAAGACATGTCACAGGCTAGGGAAGCCCACTATCTGAATTAAAGGCATGATGAAAATGGATGTGCTGGGCCTCAGATAAACTGGTAACCAAGATACAAATAACACAGATATGCTGTAGAACTAGCAGCACAATGTACTTCACGATCCCGATGGCTATCGCACAAATTCTTGTGGTGGTTATCAGAGAGTGAACACCTAAGAAGAAGATACTAGAGTTTGTGGGGTGAACAGCAAATAGTTACATGCATATCCCAATGGATACCCTGAACTTTGAGCCAGATCTCATGGAAGTGTCGCCATTACAATGGGGAAACTGCAGTAGAACTGTGCACCATATAGCAAATGTAACTCTTCATAGCTCTCTGACATTGCAGGCTGTGCACACATGGGATGACATGTAGTAACAGCTCTCTCTGACATTGCAGGCTGTGTACACATGGGATGACATGTAGTAACAGCTCTCTCTGACATTGCAGGCTGTGTACACATGGGATGACATGTAGTAACACAACTCTCTCTGACATTGCAGGCTGTTTACGCATGGGATGACATGTAGTAACACAACTCTCTATGACATTGCAGGCAGTGTACACATGAGATGACATGTAGTAACACAACTCTCTCTGACATTGCAGGCTGTGTACACATGGGATGACATGTAGTAACAGCTCTCTCTGACATTGCAGGCTGTGTACACATGGGATGACATGTAGTAACACAACTCTCTCTGACATTGCAGGCTGTTTACACATGGGATGACATGTAGTAACACAACTCTCTCTGACATTGCAGGCTGTTTACACATGGGATGACATGTAGTAACACAACTCTCTGACATTGCAGGCTGTTTACACATGGGATGACATGTAGTAACATAACTCTCTATGACATTGCAGGCAGTGTACACATGAGATGACATGTAGTAACACAACTCTCTCTGACATTGCAGGCTGTGTACACATGGGATGACATGTAGTAACACAACTCTCTATGACATTGCAGGCAGTGTACACATGAGATGACATGTAGTAACACAACTCTCTGACATTGCAGGCTGTTTACACATGGGATGACATGTAGTAACATAACTCTCTATGACATTGCAGGCAGTGTACACATGAGATGACATGTAGTAACACAACTCTATCTGACATTGCAGGCTGTGTACACATGGGATGACATGTAGTAACACAACTCTATGACATTGCAGGCAGTGTACACATGAGATGACATGTAGTAACACAACTCTCTCTGACATTGCAGGCTGTGTACACATGGGATGACATGTAGTAACAGCTCTCTCTGACATTGCAGGCTGTGTACACATGGGATGACATGTAGTAACACAACTCTCTCTGACATTGCAGGCTGTGTACACATGGGATGACATGTAGTAACACAACTCTCTCTGACATTGCAGGCTGTTTACACATGGGATGACATGTAGTAACACAACTCTCTGACATTGCAGGCTGTTTACACATGGGATGACATGTAGTAACATAACTCTCTATGACATTGCAGGCAGTGTACACATGAGATGACATGTAGTAACACAACTTTCTCTGACATTGCAGGCGGTGTACACATGGGATGACATGTAGTAACACAACTCTCTCTGACATTGCAGGCTGTTTACACATGGGATGACATGTAGTAACACAACTCTCTGACATTGCAGGCTGTTTACACATGGGATGACATGTAGTAACATAACTCTCTATGACATTGCAGGCAGTGTACACATGAGATGACATGTAGTAACACAACTCTCTCTGACATTGCAGGCGGTGTACACATGGGATGACATGTAGTAACACAACTCTCTCTGACAAGCAGCTGAAGAGTGGTCCAATCTTTCTTTTTCAATTTCTGTTCATGTATCTAAGCCAAATGTGTATGTGTGTGTCTGAGAACAACAAAAGGGACAGTCGGAAAACTACTAACTTTTTAAATAATTTGAATGCTTATGTAGAATAGAAGGTATGAAATGGTATGATAAAACTGCCAATGAGAACTAAATGAGCTCATAAATAGAACTAAAGAGACACCAGTAGAGGGAGAACTCAAGAAAAAGTGCTGGAGATGGATAGGTCATACATGAGGAAGACATGACTAAGGGAAGATATTGTCTAGCATCTGCAGAAAGATGACCATGAAATACTTGGAGGAAAAAATTCATTCAATACAAAAGATATCCAATGATTCTGCCGAAGACGGATGTGCCGGGCCATTGGCGCAAATAAAACGGCGACACAATGCATTTCCATTCTCTGGATTACATCATGCAGGAAATCTAGTAGGACCATGGTCTAGCTACAAGGGAGATCCAGCAGGAGTTTGAGAATGAACGCTGGAAGAAGAAGAATATCCAATGATAAAATCGAGTACAACGATGTAGGTGTTTACCGTAACGAAATCCTTAAACTGATTAGAATCTCAAGCCTATCCTTATGCATGTATACTTAGTGGTTCAATAAGTATGATCCAGAAATTAAAGCATATGAAATGTGCAGGCGATGGGTTGAGTTATTGGAAGAGCTAAGAATTGGATTTCACTATGTAAAATCACTTTCATCTATGTTCCTGGACATGAAGGTGTGGCAGGAAATGAGCAAGCTGGCTTGTTCTGCTTCTATAATTGGCTGTCATCCTATGGACAGAGCAGACATACTCTGAATGATTGGAAGAATTTGAGGTCAATGTGCATGAATCGGTATAGATTATTAATGAATTGTGAGGATCACCATAGCATAGAGAAAACACATCACGAAAATTTAAAAAAGAACAACCAAATTATTTAAAGACTGAAATGAGAACAAGTATCTGTTCGTTCTCATATTTTCTGTTCTGTGTTTGTTTATTCCATATGAAGAAAACTTTTTTGTAGCATTCAAACTTTTTGTGGTCTTCCCTTTGATAGTATATAGCCCAGCTAGCAGATGCTCTTACATATTGCCATGCCAAGAAAGTCATCCACAGGGACATCAAACCAGAAAATTTGCTGTTGGGTCTACAAGGTGATTTAAAAATTGCAGACTTTGGGTGGTCAGTCCATGCTCCATCCTCCAGGTATTATTTCCTTTTTTTATGTTTGTGATAAATTTAAGAACATGTTGAATAGAGGGTTGACAGAAATATATTTAAGCAACTTGAGAAAAATCAATTATGTTTCTTATTGCCAGAATATCCAGCATTTTGCTTTAAGTATTGGAAACAATTTGGTATACACAGGTTTCTATACTCTGTTTAAAAATCACCTGTTGTCACTGAGTAATACAGGGGTGTGTTTTGACCCACTTCAATTTTAAAGTGAACAGAGTTTACATTGCTTTCATGGAAACCCAGGGTTAGCAGATAATCAAGATCCTAAAAGCACTTCCTTGTGGTGTACTCTTGAAACGGCTTTGAAGCTTGTACGAAGAAATCAGCCAGGCTAACTCTTTATGGACCGTGCCCGAGCAGTGCAGATCAAGTACCTACAGTAAAAAAAGTCACAGCATAGTGTAAAACAGTGACTGTACTGTTGGTTGTCAAGTCCTAAAGCTCATGACAGTAAGAGTAGTGAGCAAGTCTCTGGAGAAGTAAGACTAGTCTATTAAGTACAATTAAGGTAGCACAGCACTAGAGGGCAGCACCATGTGCATGTACACTTAGGATAGCGCAGCACCATGTGCACGTGCAATTAAGACAACAAAATATGAAATTCATAACTTAAGCAGTGTTTCTGTCCCGAGGACAAGCTCCGTGTTATTTTCTGGAAGAATATTCTATTTGAAAGCAGGAAGTCATATAATCCAGACTGCTGAACATGTGTGTAGAGACTCAGAGGAATGAGATGTTCATGATGTCGGTGAATGAAGTCTCAGCTAAGAAGGTGAACTAACCATCGTTCAGCTCTGTTGTCAACCATTTTCTATACTGGAACCAAGCTCACAGATGAGAAAATGCTCAGTACCTGGGGGCAGTGGACTGTCAAATTTCATGAGACAAGTTCACTGATAGTAGAACAACTTATACAAAATAGATATGTCAACCCAAGTCAAAATCTCTGCTTACTGTTTTGTACCCCAGAGACTACCAATCAGGGACATGTTTTGGCCTGCAAAATCCAAGGACACAATGGGCGATAAACTGGCATGACAAAGAGTTGATATATATGCTTGTGCATGGCGTCAGATGAGAAGACTGATCCAGACTAAGTATGCTCACCCAAGTTTAAAAACAAGCTGAAAATGGATGCACTAGGCCTATATGACGAAAATTAAAGTGTAGCACAGAGTACAAGCAGAGATCAAATTAAAATTTGTGATAGTTACTTGAGCGTGAATAAAGAATATGAAAACAATTAGCTTTCCATTCATCTGTTTAGACAGTCCAAAGACAGATGATAGTCACGTAGTGATGGATCACCCCTATACCGTGTCCACTTTTAGGTATAAGTCAACCGCAGAAGATGGATGTTTGCAAATAAAACAGCGACACAACGCATTTCCATTCTCTGGAAATCTAGTAGGGCCATTGTCCTGCTACAAGAGAGAACCACTGGGAGGTTAAGAAGAAAGTGTAAGTCAGAAACACAGGCTGTATTGAATCATTACTGCCATTGTGTGTTCATAAGTGGCAAATATTGATACCCACCCCCAAATGGTTGCAGGCTTTTATGTGATTGAATGTTCTGTGTGTGTATATATATACACCCGTAACCCTTCAGGGTCGTAGGGTACCACATTGGATGCTTAAGCACACAGAATCCTCCAGCAATTTCTATCCTCAGTGATGCTGATGAGTGAGGAAAAATCTTGTCCTGTCCATTCCTTGATGTTGTCTGTCCATGTTTTTATTTATCTTTCTCTGCTTCTCCCCCTTCGACAGTTTCCTGCTGTAATGTTTTTGACAAGGAATCATGTCCAAACCATGCTAGTTTTTGTCGTTTCACTATTGAAAGCAATGATTCTTGTACACCTGCATATATCTCTACTTTCTTTCTCACGCACAAATTGGCAAATTGGTCTTATGTTCCCTACAGGAAATTTGTAGAATTTGTCTGTAGCATTTGTACTAGAAAGCCTGTAATTGTCTCTCGATGTCTGTATACAAAATGGCTGATCATGCTGCAAACTTTTATATCCAGAAAAAAAATAGGAATATGTGTATACAGCAACAATTTGTGTATACAGTAGTTTTGACTATACACTAATCTACTTTTGCATTTTCATACAGACGCCAAACAATGTGTGGAACACTGGATTATCTGCCACCAGAGATGGTCGAAGGAAAATCTCACAACGAATGTGTGGATCTATGGAGTCTAGGTGTGCTCTGTTATGAATTCCTTGTGGGCAATCCTCCTTTTGAGGCTGAGGGCCACAGTGAAACATATAAGAGAATATGTAAGGTGGATCTGAAATTTCCAGATTATGTTTCAGAAGGTGCTCGAGATCTTATTTCAAAAGTAAGCAGACAATATTTTTTCTTGAGGCTGCATTTTTTGCTGTTTAGTTTCTTACAAGTTGTATAAAAGTTTTTTTTTTGCATCAGAGTTTAGATTTGTTTAGTCCTAAACTGTTAAACTGAAATCTTGGTTCACAGCTTCTGGTATTTTTGACCTGCAAAATTACCACTCAAAGCGCTGCAGTCCAGAAAGCTGCCAGACCTGCAAATACTACTGACCAAACTATGCAGTGAATACCATCACATTGTGGAATACCTGGAAAGGAGAAAGCAGACCATCTGGCTAAGGAGGGAGCTGCTGATGATCAACCAGATATGCTCGCTGAAGACAGATGTGTCGGGCATTGGTTATAAAAAAACAGCGACACAATGCATTTCCATTCTCTGGACTACATCCTGCTGGAGATCTAGTAGGACCATGGTCCTGCTACAAGGGAGGTTCAACGGGAGTTTGAGAATGAACGCTGAAGAAAAAGAAGAAGAACCAGATATACCAATAACAACTATCAAAGCAAAGAGATGATCAAAGCAATTAGAAATCCAACACACCACAGCTACCGAATAATGAACAGACCAGAACAAGTCATTCTGTGCCTCAGAACATGACACTACCGATTCTACAGCAACATGTATACACTGTTCAAGATTGGTAACAAATCCATTTGTATATGTGGACAGGCACTACAAGCTGCAGTGCATATTCTTCAGGAATGCTGGAATATGAAATGCTGAGGTAAACACACTGTCCAGAGAAATAACAGTGGAAGAAAAACTATATGGACCTCTGTACAAGTTAAAAACAGTCAGGTTTATAAAAGAAACAAACCTTCAGATATAGGCACATTTCAAGCGAATGAAAAAAGAAGCAGAATGTAATCTGGAGAATGGGGTTCATTGTGTTACGATTTAGAATTTTTGAAGAAAAACCCTATGGATCGAAGCTTGAGTTAAAAAACACAGTCACGTTTATAAAAGAAACAAAACTTCAGATATAAGCACATTCCAAACTATTGCACTACCAAGGCAAGAGATGGAAGATATTGGAGGTTTGTTGCAGCCTACCTTTCATTGTGGAGACGGAACTTGATGATGATGAACATCAAATCTGAAAATCACCCATGTGTTGCTGGACACAGAAGGGGAGCAAAGAGTAATGACACTGTTACTTGCCAAGCATGTTGTAAGAGGAGACGGGAGATTCTGGGGTAGATTTATTCTTCTTCATTTGTTCTGAAACTCCTGCAGATTAGCAGGATGTAATCCTTGAGAACTGAATGCGTTGTGTCATTGTTTATAGCATTGCTGTGATATATGTGCCTTTTGGCCTGACACACCTGACTTCAGGATGGCTTGGGTCACTTTCTTTGACCATATGTGGGATGGAATAGCCAACTCCACTCCATAACTTCCTTAGTCACCTCTTATGACATGCATGGAAGGTAAAAAGTGTTGCTTTTCTTTACTCCCCTTCCGGGCCCGGCAACACATGGACGATCTGGGGTAGAGTTGTCTGCCCCATCCCAAATATGATCAAAGTGACTCAGAAGCCATGCTGAAGTTGGATATGTCAGGTCAAAAGGCGCAGATATCGCAGCTAAACTATAAACCATTACACATCACACTCAGTTCTCCGGATTACACCCTGCTGATCTGCAGGAGTTTTACAATGAGTGCAGAAGATAAAATTTGCAAATACATGAAACCATGTGCAACATATCTTCTGTTTTACTGAGTAATGACAAAATGTAAACAATGCACAAGCAGTTGAAAAGATAGAATTGATGGAAATAAAATGTAGACCTGATATTTTGGCCATATAAAAAGAAATGACAGTTTGCTGAAAACCATACTACAGCCAAGCAACAAGCGTGCATAATTTTTTTAAATGTCAGTGCATGCACTGGTTCAAATTTGCACCAAATGGTGGTTTTACTGACCTCTAGTCCAGTTGTGTATTTTTAAAAAAAAGTTGTTATCTCAGGTTTTCCTTAATTTTCTTGAAACTGAGCAACCTATCTATAGCAATATCTTCAGTTGGTACATGCAAGAGAGTAGTATTTATCCTTAATTTAACTCTTCTCATCCACTAATCTGCTAAAATCTACCATTTTGGAGACCCACTATGCTGAAAAGCCACTCAAATTTATATGTTAATATGAATTTACTATCGTGCTCTGGAATAGCAAGAAAACCTTAAGGAGACAAAGAGTTTTAAGCAGAAGTTGATATACATTCAAGTCTTGAGAATGGTACAAGTCATAAGCAATTGTTGAATGAATATAACATCAGATCATCTACATTGTATGACATCAAAGCATCAAGTTAGTCATTTCAGTCCCAGTCTTTCAGGAAAAACTCCCGACTTAATTCCCAGGGCAACGGAAATAACTCCGCAAGAATGAGATGTCATTGTGCCTGAACATTAATTAAAAAAATAACAATTTGTAATCAATTTTAATGATTCAAAGTCCAATTTTCAGTGAAAAGGAATGAGCTACTGATCTGCAAACATATTTTTGTAAATGTCATGTAAGACAAGTTTATTTTCTTGTAACAAGTGAGAGGAAATAAAATGAGCGCCAGCAGTGTGTGTTAGTTTCACTTGTGTCAATAAAACTTTCGTTACTGCATGTTTTCCGTGCAGGGAGGCTTTCTATGGGATTGTGATTTATGATTTATTGGCGTGTCAATAAATGCTGATAAATGTCCAAATAAAAAAGCTGCATAGTAGTCTCTTTGCACAGGTTCACTTTACAGGTTATCAACCTTTACAGGTTGGGCAACCATTAGTAGTTTCTACACTCCTTCCTTTTGCAATCTTGATTTTTATTTTGGAGCACCAATAGCAACAACATTTTCTGCCAAACATCAGAGTTGGTTGATAGTTACGCTGAATTGGTTTTATGAGTCCTGTAGCTGCTGGCTGTTACATTGCCCTTACGTTTGCAGGACCTGATTACTCATGAAATTGCTCAATATTCACATAACAAAGTTGTTTTAACCATTCTCTATCACCACTAGGGCGGAGAGCGGCGGTAGGTTGGGTTATATCACCATCTGGAGATAATTTGTCATTGCTACTACCTAGGCCTACCTCTCTCACACATGTACCTATTCCTCATCAATGTCAGATTCATTCTCGTTCCCTAAAGTTGCATCCAAAATTCCCCATCATCTGAGTCTGAATCATAAATAGGTCCATTCTACACCAAGTTTTGAAGAAAATTAATGGCCATATTAAAAAATTCACAGCTCGTAACGGCATGTTGCCTATTAGCATCATTCGGAAAACTACAATGAAAGTTTCCATTATCGGTAGTCACGTGAGGACTAAATTTAGCATGTCTAGTCACAGGCAAACAGCGAAGAAAGATAATTGAAAGTACTATGTCCAATTGGGCATTAAATGGTCTATGAGAATTAATTGATAGCGGGCGGTTGCGGGTTAAAAGAGTTCTAAATGAAGATACAGAATCCAAAGGCAATCGAAGGACATCATGCATTACACCATGCATGAAGTGAAGACCTAGACAAATTATTTTATGAATGGTATCTTATCAAAAGATTGGAGGAAGGAACATTATCTCAGTCCCCATGATAATCAAGAAGTTGGATTTTCAGAAACAAATAATATTCAAGAATTATGTAGCTCTCATTAGATGGCTTACAATGTACTACAGAAAAGGTACTACATTATGCAGGCGGAATGAGTATCCATTCCTCCCCAGGATCAATACAAGCAGTTTACATTGCTACCAACTTCGCTACTGTGTAAAGGCCCTGTCACTGATAGTTTCAGCCAGCTGCACCCTGAATACATAGATTCTGATTGGTAAAAAATATTATTTTCAGAATTTGTCCACACTAACGCAATATCGTATGTTCTTATTTCTATCTTTTCAGCTTCTTCGATATGACCCTAAAGCACGGTTACCCTTAGAAGGTGTCCTCAAACATCCCTGGATTGTCAAAAATACACCGACTCCAGTCACAAGCACAGAAACAGTTCATAAATAGACTTTCTCTGTTGTGATAAGACTTCAGTAAAGATTTTTTAATGGGACTCAAAATTAACATGCTTATTATTTCAACTGTAAGAACGTTCATAACGAGCAATGCATTTTAACACTGAAGATTTTAACATGCTATTGTCATTGAGATGGGTTCATCGCTACTACAGTACAACTAGAATAAACTGTTCGTCTGTGTATCTGCATACCGGTATAGTCAAATCCCATTATAACAATGTTGTGTGGACTGAAGAAATACATATGTAATGACAGAATTTCTCTATATACAAACATTAAAAGAATAAATGTAATTGGGAATATTGAAAAGTGTTGTTTTATAGAGAAATTTGTTATAAATGGATACGCTGAAGAGGGATTTCATTGTATCTATATTTTTCTGCACTCACTTTAGAATAGTGGTGGACAACCTTCTTCCAGTTTCAGAGTTGTTAGTTTGGGTTAGGATCCAACCTGTCAGTTGAACAATCTGTAGTTTTTTTAGAGTAATTTGAAGTTCAATTGGATATTGAAATATGTGTAGTAGCAGATAGGAAAAGCTGTATTTTAAGAAATCTTTTATCTAATCTTTAGCAAACCACATTAAAATTATGCAATTTCCCTACTGCAATCGTATTATTCTTCTCCTTCTTCAGCGTTCATTCTCAATCTCCCGCTGGATATCTCTTGTAACAGGACAATGGTCCTACTATATTTCCAGCAGGATGTAGTCCAGAGAATGGAAATGCGTTTTGTCGCCGTTTTAATTGCGCCAATGGCCCGACACATCCGTCTTCAGCGGGCAATCGTATTATTATTTGTGGTGGCTGTTTAGAAAACGCAATATTTTACAATAAATGTAAAATAATTTTTTTAATTTAAATAATTGAATACTGAATCTAAGGATGACAGTTTTGTTGGTGTATGTATAATTGAATACTGAATCTAAGGATGACAGTTTTGTTGGTGTATGTATAATTGAATACTGAATCTAAGGATATCAGTTTTGTTGGTGTATGTATAAGATGTGATGTATGAGAAGGTGGTAAAGATGTTAAGATTAAAAAATGGGAGGAAAAAAATAGAAAGAAAAAAAATAAAGTACTGACTACCTATACTTGATTAATCTGTGTCATGCCTGATAAAATTATTCTACATATCTAGACCTATTGTATTTATAATGTTGTTTAACCTTTAGGGCCCTGAATTAAAAATTAAGAAACATCTCCTGGGACTTGAATTCTTTTTTTGGAAAATTTGTGTTATTGATGGTGGGTGTTTTGAAAACGCGATAACTTTTTTGTTTTAAAAAATATCAAAATAATTTTTGCATATCTAAATAAAGGAGTGAATAGTGAATATAGTCATGTTTTTTAAAATTTTATGACAGTTGTGAAGTTAAAAATTCTGGGGAAAAAATTGCAAAACGCCATTTTTAAATTGCACATATAACTTCTTGACGACACTAATACTTGAGCAATGTGTGGAAACATTGATAAAATCCTCATAAATACCTATACTTATTGTATATATATATTGTTTTATATCAAAACTAATATAATATGAACTAAAAAAACTAATAAAACGTGAAGAAATACAATATAACGTCCGTCCGGTCAACACTAGGTCTAGGCTGACATGCAGCATAGTTATTGTCTATGCACACACGTGGCACCCCTGATACATATTTTTTGTGTGTTTTTTAACGACTGCACAAACATTCTTATCAAATAACAACATATTAAACACAAAAAACAACAATTAAAACATGTTGTCACGATCACTTAGCTATGCCACGCGGTACTCAATTTGATCGTAAAATATGGCTACAAAATGGCCAACGTCGCTCTAGAAATTCGTTGACAAAACCAGCAGGCTTTCTCTCTTCTTGCAATCGTAATGTGTAAAGGGATTTGACCTTTAAACTGTGACGTATTCCTAGCTTTGTTTGGTAGGTTTTATACGTCATGGGATCATTACTTCGTGAAGTTCCGTACTTCCGTAATTTGCATTGACCTGCGGGAAATTGCAGCCTTTGATCACCTAGCCTGGCCAGATTAGAGCAGATATTAAAAACTTTGAAAAGTGTTGAACACTGCAGAGATTTGGAAAGAGACAAAAATAAAAGTAATTAGGTAGCTTTCCCTCATCTCCTTGATAAGACCTTATTAATTCTTGTTCAGACGTCAACAGGGTAATTTGAGCTGGATGTGACTCTTCAGCCATTTGAGAACGTGTAAACACCAAAACTGACTTTTTGTCAATGCCATGATTATCTTTGCTGGTGAAGTAGGAAAATCATCTATCTATCTGACCTAATTATGGTTTTGTATAATTATGTTTGCTTCAACTTTCTATGATACAGGACAACCACTCAAAGCATATATGACAGGTCAATTACTAATCTTTGCTTCCCTTTGGGGATCCAATAATACACAAGCACTTTGTAATGTAACCTTAAAAAAGGTAAAGGTAGGTCCCATGGACCTACGCCGCAGCAACTATTAGGTGGGGTGGCCAGTTCCCTTCCTTGCTGTTTTTTTTTTTTTTAATACCTTCCCTAACTCATGCGTCAGGTACTCATTTACAGCTGAGTCGACTGGAGGAGTGGTCGTGTCAAGTGAGAAATTGCAACCCGAATTTTTTTTTTTTAATGTCCGGACGTGGTTTCGAACCTGGCACACTGTAACCAGATGATAGCAAGCAAGCTCACTATCCACTAGGCTACCGCGCTCCTCAATGTAACCTTATGGGTAAAATAACCACTTCTAGATCCAACTGCAGATAGTTACTATAATACGATACAACATATTCAGCTGTATTAGAATTATTGAACTCCAAGAAAGTTTTGTGATTCATTGCAAATATCAGTGGGTCGATGTTCACATAAAAATGTTCAGACTGTTTATCATCATCAAATGTGACACTCCAGGGTTGTAGGTGTGCCACTTTGGGAACATCAACACAAGTCCCACCATACTTCTCTATTCTCAACACTTTGTTATGAGTGTGGAGAATCATAATTTTTATCAGTCCTGAATATCAATCCATATTTTGTTGCCTCTTCTTCCCCCCTCAACTGTCCTCTCCAGGACAGTCTTGTAAAGGTAATCATGCCTCACCATGTGCACAAATAAAGTGTGTCAATTTCACCGCTGATAAATCTTCTTGTTGACCTGCAAGCATATCTATTTTGTTTCTTGCATATATATAAACTAGTTCTATGCTCTGTGCAATGAATGTGTATCGCTAAAACATTTGTTTTGAAAAATCTGTATTTTTTATCTCCATGCCATTGTGTCCAACTCTCACATCCATACATAAAATGGATATTCAAGACTTTTAGCATACATTACAGAATGTTTTTCGGTTACAAAACTCAAATTATTCCAATGTTAAAATGTATTGTGTGTTTTTATTGCAAAACTCAGTTATTCCAAGGTTAAAGTGTATTGTATGTTTGTATAAAATGTATTGTATGTTTGTATAAAATGTATTGTGTGTTTTTATTTTAAAAAAGTCATACATTTGTTGTCACACTCCAACCGGATCTCATAATAGCAGGACAAAATTTCCTACTAGATATCCATTAGGACGTAGTCTAGAGAATGGAAATGCATCTGACTTTGTCATTAGTAACTATGTTTAATGTTGTTATCACTCGCCTTGATAGGTAAACATATGTAACCATATCGCTAGTATAGTACGCTATCCGTGTGAGAGGTATGATAATTAGTCTTTGTCTCTCCCAGGTGGTTTATTATCCACTCTTGCCGTTAAGCATAGAGGTGATTGAAGCTCGAGTTTGTGTTCCAAGACCAGATGTGTCAGCTCAGCTGTGCTATGACCGTGTTTATTCAATATGTCCCATACGTTTTCTATACAACTTTTTCGATCATAATTTATGTTTGAATATTGAATTCTTTTCTTTTATGTTCCATGTTTATATATAGCAGCAATAAACTGATTTATTCATTATGATTTGTTCAGTTAATCAGTTGTAATTTAGTAGTCACAGTAATTGATATAATTTAGAATTGATGTTTTTGAACAAATTATTCCACTGTGAAGAAAGTAGACAGACCTAACTATTCCACTGTGAAGAAAGTAGACAGACCTAACTATTCCACTGTGAAGAAAGTAGACAGACCTAACTATTACACTGTGAAGAAAGTAGACATTCCTCTGCGAGAGGGGTGCAAAGGGAACGCATTGCTCTAGGCGGACCCAGGGTTAGCAGATAACCAAGATCCCAAATGTACCTCCACGCGGTGCACCCTGGAAACAGAAATACAGCAGCTCCTGCTGATTCTGGCCAAATCATTTGGGGATCGTGTCCGAGAATGTGGAGGTAGCAGATGGAAAGAGATTTGACTGCACAAGAGACAGACAATATCTCCGACACCACCAGCATCACCACATATAGCGACACTGTCGGCATACAGTGAAGCTAGTCAGTCCAGTCCGAACATTGGAGGGGCGGCCAATGTAAAATGCACGTAAAGGTAAATGCATGGCGAGAGACAAATATGTTTCATACAGAGTACAATGAAAGGGCAGAACAGCGCTAGAGGGCAGCGCGAACTGCAAATAGAAAGTGAAAAGTCCCTAGGAAAGGAAACTACAAGCTCCGTCAGCTCGAGACGGGCTTCTAGTTACCAGAGTTCCTAACAGGCAGAGACCCAGACCCATCCATCGGCGTTTGGTAAAGCAAAAGACCTAACCCAACTCTAATGTCGAGCCTTCCTAAACCGGAAATATGCTTGCAAAGAGAAAGGGTTTTGTACCCGATGGGTGTAGGCAAGAAAGGGACAACGATGGCAGTCCTGGCCCAACTCTACTGTCAAGGTTTCCTATACCGGAAGTAACTTGCAGAGAGAAAGGGTTCCGTACTCGATTCGCTCAGGCACAAAAGGGACAACGATTTAGCCCTGGCCCAACTCTACTGTCAGGTTTTCCTACACCGGAAATACACTTGAAGAGAGAAAGGGTTCAGTACCTGATGGGCTCAGGCGCTATTGGGACAAGGACGCTCAGCTCGAGAACGCCTTGCTCTCAAACGCGTGGTGTGAGACTCGAACTTGGACAAGGGGTACACGATGTCGGTGAATGACACCTCGGCTAAGAGGGCGAAAGAGCCAGGGTCCAACTCCTCTGTTGAGTTCTTCCCCTTAAGGAACCAGGCTCATGGATGAGAAACGGTTCAGTACCCAATGGGCACAGGCACAGCACGTCCAATTACACGAGGCAAGTTCATAGACAGTGGAACACCTCGTTCGAGTGAGACGAGAGCAAAAAAATCGTCTGGGCGAAGAGTCTTCACTACGCGTGCCTGGAGACAGATATAGAGGCTGTCACAGGCTAAGGGTAGCCCACCCAAATTGTCAAGGCATGCCGAAATCGGATGTGCTAGGCCTACAAGGCGCATAACGGTGGCACAACGTAATCACGCTCCCGGCGGAAATCGCACGGATATCCGTGATGGTTACAATGGAGCGAACGAAAAACAAACAAACAAACCTCTGCGAGAAATTATACAGACCTAACTAATTCCACTGTGAAGAAAGTAGACAGACCTAACTATTACACTGTGAAGAAAGTAGACATTCCACTGCGAGATATTATACAGACCTAACTATTACACTTAATATGCAGAAAGAATTATTAAAGGAAATAAAGATAAAACAAAATATTTTGGACATTAAAAGACATGGCATCTTGTTGAAAATCTTGCTTGAGGGAAGGTGATCAAGAGGAAGCAGAGATACAAGTGGGAGAGTAACATCGCAAGATGGACAGGTTACAGTCTATCAGTGTCCACCAAGACAAGATGTTGGAGGTCTGTTGCAATCAACCTTTTTGTGGAGATGAAATGATGATGATAAACTATTACACTGGAGACAATTCTAAATATTCCATGGTGGAGAAAGTAGACAAATCTAACTATTACACTGGAGAAAGTAAACAAATCTATTAAATTGGAGAAAGTAGACAATCTATTACACTGGATAAAGTAGACAAAGCTATTACACTGGAGAAAGTAGACAAAGCTAGCTATTACACTGGAGAAAGTAGACAAAGCTAAATATTCCTTGGTGAGAAAGTAGACAATCTATTCCACTATGAAGAAAGTAAAGCCTAACTATTCCACTGTGGAGAAAGTAACGTGGAGGAAGTAACCAGACCTAACTATTTCACTGTGGAGAAAGTAATCAGACCTAACCATTCCACTGTGGAGAAAGTAATCAGACCTAACTATTCCACTGTGGAGAAATTAGACTATATTCGCTCTCTGATAACCAACACAAGGGTTCATGTGATTTCTTCCTGGCAGCGTGAAGTACATTGTGCCGTCAGTTTCACAGCAGAGCTGCGTTATTTTGCACCTTCTGGCCTAGCAAATCTGTTTTCAGCATGTGACAGAACTAATTACTCCACTGTGAAAGTATAGTTTCTTCTCAACTCAAAAGTTAGCATCCAACATTTATAAATCACACATAAAATAGAAGCCATTGCAATATGTGTTTATTATTTATTGCCAAGACTGCAACATCATATAATGAAAGACAACATCATTACTACAGCTGTAATAAGATAAAACAACACTATATTGAAAATAAATACTTTTCTTCCATGTATACTTTCAAACTGAAACTGAAATATTCTCAAAGCAATTGTCAGCAGGAAGCTTATAGTACTTCCAAGAGTTATCTCGGAATAGAGTTGATCAATCAAGTTGCATTATTCCTTATAGCTAGGCATTTTTGCAAGAAATGTTCTACAGTAGTCCATAAGAAGTTGGTCGCATCTTGTGTCAGGATGTAGCGATGAACCTATAATACTTATTCAGTAGGTTGCTTTATGAACAGTCCGGATGCACATTTAGTTAGTTGCAGAAATTAAACCTGTCACACAGACTTGCTCAGCATAGTGTCTGATCCACCAGAAGACAAATATAAAATGGTTCAGTCCTTGGACACTTCAGATATTATTTTTTTTTTTAAATATAGAGAAGAAAAAACATGAGAAATCACACAAAAAGACAACTAGACTGCAGAGATGCTATGAAAACAACTTTATATGTCTTACATAAGGGCCAGTTCCAGAGATCTCTTTCTTGCCTGTCACTGCAAGGCACATAGTTATAATTAAAACAAAATGAAAGATTCTAAAGCAATTTTTGTTTCTTCACATTCTAGTTCAATCTTCAATGGCATTTATGACAGGCCCCAGTTGCTATTCTTTGTACTTTTTGGACCCTTGCGACACAGACAGGATGCTCTATTTAATTTGTATATGTATTTATGTATATTCTCTTGAATATACATAAGTTTCTCTGTCCCATGTTATAATTCAAGCATATCTTATATAAGACAATCAAGCATATACTATATAGGACAATTATTAGTTATTTTTTTAGACACCACTAACACATCTAATCTGTACAATTTAGATGATTGGGTTTATAACCACAAACCAATTCGATCAAGTTGGGTTTGTGAGGCTGGAAAACTTCTAAGCTTCTCTGGTCACATGTTTTTACTAGATAATTATCTTATCAATGCTTTGGTCTGTGTGGCAACTGGGACCTGGACTTCTAGTTCATGGTGCACAGAATAGGGCCTATGTCTTCTCTTCATGCATATCATAGGAGGCAACTAAGGAATGTTGGGGGATAGTCTGACAACCTGTCACCTGTTAAAAAAAATGTCACATCTTGTTTCAATTTACTTTTCTATAAAATAATCCCCAGGAATGATGAAGTGATGTAGGACAGTGGATATTGTACCTTTGCAACAGTCTCCCAGGTGATGGGGAATGCTAGATGTGCCATTAGTGCAGATGGATTAACAAATTTGAACAGAATATGATGTACTACTAGTAAGTGTATGCTATACTCCTGGCAAGACATGGTGATTCTGGAATACTGTCACACTGGAATGTCTCCCTTCAGGGGTTAAACATGCAGCCATAAACCCGATTAGACAGCAATGCCTTTGAGACCTTATATAAGTCCAGGTCTCACCTCAGTTACACAACTGAGAACATGTGCGTTTGTCAGAAAGACCATGGACTGTTAAGAGCTACCTGCTCACAGCTATACAAATTATTTCAACATCTTCATCACTAGTATTTTATATAAAAGATCACAATTATCCACAGTTGCACAGAAATTCGGCAGAAAACAACAAAAAAAATAAATATTTTTATCTTTGCAGAAATATAATGAAAATTGTTAACACAAGCTTATGAATATCAACAGCAACATCCAGTATATAGAATTAACATCAAAAACAAATTATAAGCAACATTGAAATGGATAAGAAAAAAGATCCCCAAAATCTAGGGGTAAAGAAAATTCCCATTTCCCAACAAATATTTAATGAATTTAGCTAACAAATAATTATAAACATTGTAAATATATTTATAATCAACTTCCAGCCCTAATTATAACATATATAAGGTTTAGCAGTCTCCCACTGCTACTCAGTATTTTTCAGGTCCACATTATCCCTTTATTTTGAAAAACAATATACACAGTTTCAGTTGAGTCAGGAAAATTAACCATACATTCTGATGATTCAATCTTGTTCGTCCACAAAGTCGACGATGATAATTCAGCTCAACTGGGATGATGATGAAGATGATAAGCGGTGTGCCTGACTGTGACTAACGAGTCTTATACATGTCTGAAATTGTCTACCACACTCTGAGCAAGTGTGAGAGGAGTCTTTGAGGTATTGAGCAACTCTTGCCTTTATGATGATTCAATATAGTGCAATGTGCCACATGGACTCAACACGAGACAAAAGTAAATAGCCAGCTCCAACTACACTCCAACTGTTGAATATCAAGTAATAAAACAAGCTGTCCTGATGATCTTTGACTCCATCTCTGAATGTCAACAAGTGATCATCTTTACAAATGCAATATCTGATCTGCAGGCTCACAATGATTGTAAGAACCTGAGAAATAAACTGAAGATCACAGCATCCAGAAAAGGAACTGTACTTCAGTGGGTACCATTATACCTTTGGTGTGCCTGAAAATGAAAACTTTGACGAGCTGACCAAAACAGGAAGAATATATACAGGAAGACAAAGGTTTCATCGGGAAAATAAGAAACATCAGAAGCAAAAATAATGAAAGATGCTACTACTGTTTAAACCAGCAGAGAGAGGTATGCTACTCATGGGAACAGGACAAACAGACAATAAACACACACACAGGATGTGACTGCTTCACCACTGTGCACTTGTAACACAGATCTAAGCGTATTCTGCAAAACTGTGCCAAGTTTGAAAAATTGAGAGAAATACTGACCCAATGACAACCAAAGGTATAAGGAACTAAAGAACTTGAGAGAGTTCACACATAAGACTTGTCTGACGGTGTAGATATCAAATAGTCAACAAAAGAAAGAAAGAACACATCCACTGGTCAATTACAGTAAATTTGTTACATCTCTAGTAAACAATGTTAGATCCATATTTTTCTGTGCCCTACGGCATGCTAGGAGTCATGTGGTCTGCACTACACCAGGCGTTTACCATATTTTTGTGTGTACAAATTTCATGTGGCTGGTTCAACCTTAGAGCATAAAACAGTGTTTAGTGAAGACCATTATCAGATGGAGTTACAGATAATTTCTTGAAAAGTTGAAAGAAAACCATCCCAAGTACAACATAGATGATGGATATTAACATAGGTGATAGGCATTGCAAACTCAGAAGAGACCAGGTTATCATGATTTACCCCTAAATTGGTCATAAGAAAATGGAACACCAATTAAACACCAGTAAAAATTACAGCAGCTCTCAAATTGACCTAACACACAGTGGCAGATAGTGCTGTTATTGTGTCGGACTCTTAATCCTTTATCCGCAAGATTCAGATGATTCAAAATATTATACTCAATTCACCATGAGTGAATAGAGTACAGTGGGGTTTCACATCTTTATAATAGGCTTATGTGAATAATGAGTGGGTTACAGGAACTATCAGAATATATATCCTTCACCATCTGCTGAGACAGAAATTGGCTTCACCATCTCGAATAAAGCCAATGTCAACCAAAATGTCATACTGAAATCCTGTGTCAAGCCATCAGGCAATGATATCATGTGTTGAGTCATAAGGCAATGATATGTGTCAAGCCAAAAGGCAATGGTATCATGTCTCGAGTCATAAGACAATGAAATCATGTGTCGAGCCATAAGGCAATGATATCATGTGTCAAGCCATAAGGCAATGGTATCCTGTGTCGAGCCATAAGGCAATGGTATCTCAAACACATTCTCCCTTTTATGTTTTAATTCTCAAACTCCTGTAAATTAGCAGGATGTAGTCCAGAGAGCAGGATATGTTGTACCATGAAATACAGCCTGACAGCGATATCTGCACCTTTCAGCCTTGGGTCACTATGACCCTCTATGGGATGGAGACCACACACCCCAAAACCTCTAAAAGAAGGGTGTTATTAGATAACACTGTTCTATTCTTTGCTCGCTATTTAGGCCTCAGCAACTCATTGGTGAATTATTAATATAAGAGCAAGGCGAACAATTCTACACTAAACACACAACACAATGTATAGTAATGAACACCAGTCTTTCAGTAAGGTTCAAGTTTCAAAAATTTTACAATCCTATCCTATGACTTTCAGTCATTGTAGTCACAAAATAAACACAGTAGAAATTTGAAAGACATCTACAGAGATCTGGTTCACCCAGAACCAAATTATATCTACCTTGCCCAGCTAAGTTAAACAGTATGAACAATACTTCTGGAATGTAAAAAAAAATATATTTGGGGATTCAAGAATCACACATATTCTTTATATTACTCAACAGTTACAAAATACTTGCAGACTGTTCAACTTAGCACTGACTGCTGAGAGATGTAAACACAGCAGCTCTAGATAATAAACAAGAACAACATAAAACATTATGAATGTAGAAACATGAGCAACATAAAACATGAGCAACATAACACACAAGCAACATAACATGAGCAACATAAAATATTGTCAATGTAAAACATGAGCAACATAACTTAACAGCTGACTAAATATCAACATACATCTTTGTAAGAGTTTTTCTGCCCTGTTATAGTAGATTAAATAGTCACTATAAAAATGAAGTTATCATCTGTTTACAATACATGATGGGTTAGTTCAAGTGGTTGTTTCATTGACTTACTTAAGATCATAGTTAAGATAAGTGTAGTTTCATTATAGCGATTAGTTTTAGAACACGATTTTTTTATTTTCCAAATCCCCAATTGTTTGTATTCTTTATTGTATATAATTGCAACTGAAGATGGATGTGTTGTGCCATTGGTGAAAATAAAACGGCGACACAACACATTTCCATTCTTTGGACTACATCTTGCTGGAAATCTAATAGGACCATGGTCCTGCTACAAGAGAAGAAGAAGAAGAATAGATGGACATGGTCTTATACATTGAAATACTGTTTATGATAACTGTCATGAGATCTGGATTGGTTTTTTTACCTTTTCATTGCAAAGAAGCTATAGGAGTTCTGTTCATAATGGACACTCATACGGACTCATGATTGTATGAGTCATACAGGATTTGGCTAGTGGAGCCAGGCACAGTGTACCACTTGCACAATCTCTGCAAGTTATAGCTGCAGGCTATTTTTATAAATGCTTTTAAGAATTGTGATGAAATGCAGTGCAACATTCTCTATGACTGTATGTGGTTAAGTTCTTTGTGATCCTCCATATTTCAACCATTTCCCTCATTGCACTGCATCTGCTATAACAATGTACCATAATGAACAGTGTGATATTTCTGGTTCAGTGCACTGCCAGCTGTCCTACACCTTCAGTCACCTTTCGACTTGACATAACTGCTAGGGCAGACAGTGGTCTTGCTTAGTTGTAGGCTGGTTTGGCCAGGCTTAGTTTTTCAGCCCCTGGTGGCATACTAAAGTCCAATCTCCATGAAATTGGGTCTTGATAGGGCTAAAACTTTTGTAGATTTAGTTATTAATTGCGTAAGTATAAAAAAACATTCTTACAATATTGAGGCACATGTAGAATGTAGCATTTGGTCAGCCTTTTCATATGATTAATGGCACACTAAAACTTTCATTACTGCATGTTTTCCTGTGAAGGAGCGCAGGGAGGCTTTCTATGGGCTTTTTAATGGAACACTATATGTCTAATATGGTGAATTGATGTCTAATATGGTAAATTGATGTTTAATATGGTAAATTGATTATATGTTAAAATAAAAACAGTATTTTGTCAATGTTGAATTAGTAACTCAGAACCCAAATGAACATTAAAAAAACACAACAAAGCATGGTTAAGCATGAAATAGCACATTCATCATGTTAAAAATGTTCAAACAATCATGTGCTGTGGTGCAGACATCTTGCAATGAGGCCAACTTCAACATTCACCCTGTGCTTAGAGGAATAACAAAACAGAACAGCTGCACAACATAACATAAAAACACAGATAAAAATATTAAAACAAGTACACAAAAAATAAACAAGGCATTTGGTATTTTGAAAAAAAATCTGCAGCACTCGGTGAATATGAAATTAAGGATCTTTTAGTTAAATATTAAGACATGTTTTCCATATGGATTAGAGATATGGCAGACGACCAAATAAATCAAAACAATACTACAGGTTTAAATAAATATTTACACCTGTGTAGAATCATTGGTTTTTTTTAATAGTGGTTTCATATAATCAATGTATTAAACATATTTAATTGAAAGAAGGGCATAAGAGTCTCAAGGTGACCAAAAGCGCTAATGGAACTTGTTAAAGATCTCATCAAAGTCTTTGGCACAAACAGGGATAAATGGTTGTTAAACACTTACAATAATCCCCTGCCAAACCTGTCCGAGGACCTTTCAAGCACTTTATAGGACTTATCAGCTAAACGAAAACATAGACAAAAAGAACATGCCACTAACTGAATTTCAAAAAGAAGACAAACCAATGGCCACTTATGATGGACAAACAACAATGATTGAAAGAACACAACAGAGAAGTAGTTATTAACACATTGCACTATATCAAAGACACAGTATTGGTAGGTAATAACTGTATTGGAATCTACAAGAAACACAAAGAAGAGGCATAGAGACAGACATAAGAACAGATAATAGAGAGAGCACACACACATTTCTGCAGGAAGGGCTACCTACAGGCAGTTGATGCTGTATGCACCAATACCCATACGTGATAATGGTAGAAGAATGACTTCAATTATTTCCCATTGAGGTCAACTCCTTGAAGTGGAGATGATAATGGTTCAGCCAACAGAGGCTGGAAACTAAAATTCGCCAGGCAATCCCAGACCAAGCAGAACCACATATACTGGTGCTGAAGTCAAAGATACCAGGCCAAGAGGCACACCAGCAACCATGGTATCATGTAAGCTGTACGACTAGATAAGAAAGCTTTATGGAAGTACAGAGGAGCTTTCAAATATAGCAGCATTTGTCAAGAAAACCGCACTTGCTGTGTAAACATGTTAAATTGCGAACGAGAAGAAGAAGAAGAATTACTTTAATTAATGAAATCACTTTTGACATGCATTAAATGGAATAACTGAAAATGACAGAATTCCTATTTGTAAGTTTTCTTCACAATTATTGTGAAATACATGCTTGCATAGCTATTTATACTTCTGTCCATGGTAGACAATATCTTTATAATCTTTTGAAAATAAACAGTAGTTTCTATGAAATATGGGAGGTTGTAATTCCAAGAATCAAGAATAAGCTAATGCCTGGCTTTCTTTTTCTGTATGGCACTGCTCTTACCACCTCCACCACTACTGTCTCTACTTCTCTTCTGACCATGGTGGTTATTACTGGCACTGCTTCGACTGTTGCTGGCACTGCCTCGATTGTTGCTGGCACTGCTTCGGCTGTTGCTGGCACTGCTTCGGCTGTTGCTGGCACTGCTTTTGGAACTGCTTTTATGATGGGATCTGTGTTTATGTGAGACTCTGACTTCTGGAATCTCTTCATCTTTCTCTTTGTCAGCTGCAAATACAAATATTTTTTTGCTTTCAATGAATGATGATGACAAAAGCATTGAATCTAACATCTAAAAAAACTGGAAATTAAGTTAAAAAAACTATTTAAATATTTTAATAATTACCACTGGTCTAAGTGACAAAGGGGTTTGTGAAATAATCAAACATTCCCATCTCAAACAGACTTAATTGTGGTTTAACACACAAAGTATAGATTGTGCCATCCTATGTAGCTCTAATAATGTTACTATGTAGCTCTAATAATGTTACTATGTAGCTCTAATAATGTTACTATGTAGCTCCAATAATGTTACTATGTAGCTCTAATAATGTTACTATGTAGCTCTAATAATGAAACAATAGAGTGGTGCCTATTCTATTCAACGATTGTTGAAAGGTCATGTCTTATGTATCATTATTTATTTTATTAATAGTTCCCAGCATGAGTCCATAATTCATCGCTGAGCTAAGAATAGGACCACTGCTAACTGCCAAGTATATTCAAAATGTGACTGCTCAAATGCAGATTTACATGCATTTGTTGTATTGGTTGCTCATTCTATCTCTCTAAGAGCATTCAAAACATATGTTGGCCTATTGCTTGTCTGGTCCACATCGACGTTACCAGCAAGCCTGCCTATGCATTAATTTCTTTAGACACTGGCATGTCCAAGTGTTTTTGCTGTGACCACATGACCATGGAGTAACCAATTATTAATTCATAATATTAAAGACTGGACAGGATTCAGATTCTCCACACTCAAAAACAAAGAACTGGTAACAGATGGGAATGACAAAATTTGTGTGTTGGTGTTTCCAGAGTGACACCCTTATGACTCTGTAGGGTTATGGGTTTGATGATGATGTCCAGGCACAAATGTGAAGTTGATTCTGATAAGATCAGTTTCACCAACTCCAACCACTGCCTGCGTGCCCACCATTCTCAAACTTTCTTAGCATGCTTATTTAGTCGCTTAGAAAGCATACAAGAGTGTAGGTTATAGAGAAAAGCTTTAAATACAGCTCCCCATTGCACAAAGGTCAAGCATGAAACAAATGCAGGGGAGCGCATTGTTCAATTGTCTGACCGAAGCAGTGTCGAGACTCAAACTCTGGACACTGCGTGCAAAGTAGTGGTGGCGCAAGTCTCTAACAACACTGCAAATCAAGCTCAACTCGATTGTCGGCTATTGCCCAACACGGCTTATACAGAGAGAATTGGGTTCAATATACAAGGGCCCACTGTGACGCTCCATGTCCGAGATTCATATTTTACCTATGTTTTGGGGTAATATATGCAATTGTGAAGTCAAAATACACAGACCACACCTGGTAATGGATTGGAAGGCCATCTCCAGCTGACAAGGCGAGTGTGTGAGAAATGCACAGGTCAAATCACAGAATCCTGACATGTTTGGCAAAGCAGCACTTCGTCTAGGAAGGTTTATCAACCCTGATTCTTGATTAGAAACTGGCTTCACAGCATGCGGGGCACTTCCGGAGCACTTCTGCCCTCTGTTCCAGCAGCCATCCCAGTGTATGTAGACTCAGAATCCCGGGCAGGTGTTGATTATGTGATCTTCTGGACTTTCCAAAAAATTTACTTTTCCTCCCCTCACCTCTAGATACTCCCATTTCTACCATTTTCTGTATGTCTACATTCTTAGCTTCATTGACATCATCTTCATCTTGAAATGAATTTATTACTGCCTTCATTAATTCTGCTTTATCTCTTCTCAGCAACCCTGAGTCTAATTCGACTGTCGCTGTTACCAACACAACTCATACAGAAAAAAGTAGATCTGGAACCTAGGGACACATAGGGTTGTAATGGAATAGTCTTCCTACATGAGAAACAGCTCGCTGGCTTTAAAGCGCCACGTTGGAGGAAAGACAAGCAATGGGTGATCCAAGCAAAGTATCTGAGTAGAAGGCTCCTTCAATAGGCAATGCACTAAGCTGAAACCTCCCGGATATGAAAGAAAGCTTGGAGAAACTTCCCCACTGCACATAGGAAGTAAGAGCTAATCGCTCAGAATTGCTGGGGATCGTGAAGAAAATGTTGTTTGCTGTTTTAATCTTCAGGAAATTATGGGAACTATGCATGATTATCTCTTACTTCCTGTGTACAATGTAGTGGTTTCACTTTCTCAATAGTGTTATTTCATACTAAGAAGACTCCATCTCTTAGTGGTATGTAATGCTTTGAGAAGTAGCCTACATATACATACAGATGGATCTGTTGTTTAGAATGTGCGCTCATGGGCATTTACGGTGCAGGTCAGAAAGAGAATTGTGAGGGAAGACCAGTGCTTTTGTTGCGACCTGATCACAGACAGCATGACTATAGAGCAGCCAGGGTAACGATGTGGTTGGATATATATATATGTATATAGTATGACCTTTTTCCCTTTTTAGATGGTTATTTAGCAAGTTGCGTGATTAGGTAAATTGTAAAAATGAATCAGTCATGTCACTTGTGTACTAGTATGTCCATGAAAAGTGTTTCAATAGTTTCCATTTGCACAATGCCGACTATCATGCACCATGGGCCTCTGGCACATTTTCTCAGAAATTATGATCAATAGAATATTGAGGTCTTGCATACATCTTTTTATCTCAGGAGTGGTCTAACTCTTTTCCCTTCTGCAAAAAAATATTTGTTGAGGAATGTGGTTGTTCTTCATTATTCTCACATAACCCAACCATCTTAATCGTCTACTGCAGAGTGCTCCCATAATAATTGATGATAATCTTGCCTGCTACAGTTTTCTTGTATTTGTGTTTTGTCTTACCACTTTATGTTCATTGTGTTGCAAAGTGAGTAATATATATCAATTTGAATAAAGACAAATAAATAATTATCAAAATTATTAATTATGTAGTCATCATCATCAAGTGCAGTCATCAGTGCATCATCAAGATCATCAAGGCACATGATCTGGGATTGGACTTAGAAAACAACTATATGTAGTATGACCACATAAAACAACTATATGTTGTAGGATTTCACATTATATTTAAGAATGAAGCAGGATCATACAAAAACAGCTAAATGTAGGACCACACAACACTGATCATGCACACACCTCGTCTTGCCTCTTCCTCAAGTTCATCCCAATCTTTCCCACTCTCCTCACTGGAACCAAGATCCGAACCTATGGAGAAAATGACAGTTTTAGCACTCAGATCATTTTAAGTATGTACAGTAAAACTTGTCTTAAATGGATTCTCTAATTTTTAAAATGTGTCTTTAATTAATTATTTTCGAATTCCGTAATTTTGTAGCTGAAAAGAATGCTAAATTCTCCAGGATTAATTGCGAACTATGTAAAATAAGCTGTTAACCAAAAAAAATTTGGAAAAAATTGAATATATAGTAGACCAGTGCAGTATTTTACAAATAGATCAGATGATTCTACAGACCAAAGTAGCAAAGAAAGATGCTTCTTGGTGGAAATCACTCAAAAGGTAGTGTTGGTTATCAAAGAGCAATTCTAAAGAAAAAGAAGATGGCAGGATTTTGCAACACCTGTCTGAAATATAAGCAGCACAGAAAAAGGAATGCTATTTAGTTCGCCAAGCACCCATATTTTGCCAGGCTCTGACAGGAAGCAAAGAATAGCAACACTGTTTACCTTCCATGCATATCGTAAGAGACTGAAATTGCAGAGATTGCAGCGAAGCTATAAACCATGACAACAGTCTACAGGAGTTTGTGAACGAACACAGGAGAAGAAGCCAGCCAAGCAAAGACATCAAAAGATGGAAATATTACAGTATTTTTTAAGGATTCTTTTATTCACATGGAATGTGCTTATATCTGAAGTTTTGTCTCGTCTATAAACTTGACTGTTTTGTAATTCATACAGAAGTCTGTAGTATTTCTTCCACTGTTGTTTCTCTGGGAAAATTTATTTACCTCAGCATTTAATATTCCAGATATTCTTGATGAATATGCTCTGCTCTCTGAGGTGTCTGTCCACATGGCTGTGTTGCCAATCATGACTATGACTTGCCCATAAAATTGTATGCATGTGGCTGCGGAGTCAATTGTGTCCTGTTCTGAGGTGCAGAATGACAACTTATTCTAATCTGTTAATAATTTTGCAGTCATTTTGTGTTGGTTTGGCTTTATAATTACTTTGATAATCTGTTTCTTTTGATTTATTTGAGTTATTAAAACATCTAGTTGATCATCAGCAGCACCCTCATTAGCCAGATGATCAGCTTTCTCATCTCCAGGTATTTTTCTAAGGGCAAAGTTACTGCTTGAGTTGAAAATGAGAATGACCAGAAGAATTGAAAAAACTTCATGAATTAAGTTATTTTAAATAACTGCAATACTGAAAACTATATCAACATAGACCAAAACCTGCAAATGGAAACACACAAAATGGACATTAATATCTTATTTGAATTTTTGGAGAAAGTCAGAAAGGAAAAGGGAGTCAGAGGGAAAGAAGGAGGAAAATGATGTGTTGTTAGAAGAAAAGTCTAGAGTGATGATTTATCAAGATGTAATCAAAAGTTTAAAGGAACTATAGCAATTTGAACTAAAATGGAATGATTCAGATATACTTAGTCTGATTTCTCAGGCTAATTTATGATTTCTCTGTGTTAAAGTCAGCCAAAAATGTAAACTGTGTGCAGAAGCTTTTCTAAATTACTGGAAAAACTAAAGAAAAAAAATAAGTAATTTGCTTGTGCTCAGTGTAATGTTTGTATGTGTTCAAATATAATGTGAATTAGTGCATGAGTACTACATTTCATTTTTTAAAAATCTCTGTTATATGGATGTCTCTGGTTATATTTTCATTGAAACTCTGATTAAGCAGAAATCTGGCTCTGGCAGAAAAATATATTTCCCAGTTCTTGCAGTTCCATTTAAGACAGGTTTTATTGTATATATTCAAAATATCTTATCAAAATCAAATGAGTTTCTAACATGAACACACTAGGCAACAGACAATATATCTAACAATAAAATGACTATTTCACATTCTTGATGTGTTTACATTGGTGAAATACTAATCACAATATTTTTTCTTCATCTTCAGCATTCATTCTCAAACTTCTGCTAGTTCTCTCTTGTAGCAGGACAATGATTCTACTAGATTTCGAGCAGAATGTAATCCAAAGAATGAAAATGTGCTGTCACCGTTTTATTTGCACCAATAGCCAGATCTGTCTTCGGCAGATCACAATATTTAAGTGTGTTTTCCGTGTGAGTTCCTGATAGTGTTTACAAATATTGCACACATTGTGCAGTGTAATAAAAAAATAGCCTGTTTTTTGTCACGGTCTGATTTGGGAGCAAAGAATAGCAACACCATAACCTAAAAAAAACCCCTAAATTCTTTACTGAAGTCAGATTCCAGAGTGGTGAATGACTGAGAGGTTAGAACGCTGTTCTGAAAACCATGAGGTCCAGGGTTCGACACCCATTAAGGACTGGGCATTTTTCTGTCACAGGGCAAATTAAAAAAAACTCACCCTGTACATGATGTGGCAACAGCAAGGGCATGAGGCCTTTATCAAACAAGCCACATACATCCTCACTGCGCTTCCTAAAGGGAAACATATGTAGTATTGACAGAAGTCAGAGAGAATCTTAGACCAAACGGTAAAATATTACAGTCAGAATATGCCAGAATATTATTGGAGT
Organism: Meghimatium bilineatum; assembly: GCA_034231615.1. Lineage (NCBI taxonomy): Eukaryota > Metazoa > Mollusca > Gastropoda > Stylommatophora > Philomycidae > Meghimatium > Meghimatium bilineatum. The sequence goes on along the minus strand of CM067308.1, from coordinate 37,114,033 downwards.
ATGAAATGAGAAAAAAATAATAGTAATACGATCTGCTATAACCTCAAAAATACTATGCTCAAGTTTAGAAGTGTTAGGCAGAACATTGCAGTATTAAAGTCTAGATGTGTTAGGCAGGACATTGCAGTATTGAAGTCTAGATGTGTTAGGCAGGACATTGCAGTATTGAAGTAAAAATGTGACTAAGCATTGCTGGAATATGAAATTAGAAGAAAATAATAGCAACACTGTGGCCTGCAATAACCTTAAACATTCTGTGCCGAATCAGATATGTTAGGTAGAACATAACAGTATTGAAGTCAAGATGTGCTAGGTAGAGCATAACAGTATTGAAGTCAAGATGTGTTAGGTAGAACATAACAGTATTGCAGTCAATATATGTTAGATAGAACATAACAGTATTGCAGTCAATATATGTTAGATAGAACATAACAGTAATGAAGTCAAGATGTGTTAGATAGAACATAACAGTATTGAAATCAGGATGTGTTAGATAGAACATAACAGTATTGAAGTCAAGATATGACTAAGCATTGCCAGCAGAGTATGAAGTGAAAAGAAAATAATAGCAACACTGTGACCTGCCATGCATGTTATTAGAAGCAACTAAGAAGTATTGGGAGTGGAGTTCACTGTCCCATCCTATAGTGCAGTGACCCACAAGCCAGATATGACAATTCAAAAGGTGCAGATATAGCAGCCAAACTATGAAACATAGCACAATACATTCTGCTCTCCGGACTGCATTCAGCTAACCAGCAGGAGTTTGAGAACAAACACAGAAGATTAATATACATATACCTAACTAAAGTGAGTCGCTAGAAAAAAAATACAAACAAAACAAACAAATAATTTAAGATAAATTTAAACAAAAACTAATTATAATACTAATTATAAAATAAAACAGCATACCTGATTCATCTTCCTCCTCTTCCTCCCAATTACTTTCTTCACTATCATCCTCACTACTTTCATCAAAATCAGAACCATCTTCTGAAGGTTGGAATGTGTCATCTTCTTCTTCACTGTCTTCCTCTACCTCCTCCTCCTATAGAACCAGATGATCAGTTTTAGCTGCTTAACTAAAGTGTCATTACTTTATTTTCTTACAGACAATATGTCATAACTTTAGTTTATGATATAAAATGTCATACACACACATATATATATATATATATAAATGCTTCCTATACAACAATAAACATAACTCACTATATAATTGTTCTCATACACAACAAAAATGCAACTTCATATATATTAACCTCATACAAAAAATAAACATAAAATATATTAACCTTTAGCACACTGTCGGCGAATAGTCTAAAGGCGGATTATATTTTGCGCAGCTGTAGTCGACTTGAGTCGCTGGTGCTGTTCACCAGTTTCAACAAGGAAATCAAGATTGTAAACTGACTTCATTCCTTTAGGTAACAAAGGAATACAAAATAGACGTTTAACTTCCTTTCTGGTTTGTTTGCAAAGCAAAATGTCATGGTAAATATCTGCAATCTATCAAAATTGTTTGAAATGACATTTTTGAGGAATATTTTTCAGACTTCAATAACAAAGTATTTCTTGGTTTCACTGATACTGATATTGTTTCTCAGTATTTTAACCTCTTACACAAAAATGAACTTAATATATAATAACCTTTTACACCACAATAAACACAACTTAATACGTAGTAACCTTTTACACAACAATAACACAACTTAATACATAGTAACCTTTTACACAACAATAAACACAACTTAATACATAGTAACCTTTTACACAACAATAAACACAACAATAAACACAACTTAATACATACGGTAGTAATCTCTTACACAAAAATAAACACAACTTAATACATATTAACTGCCTACACAATCACAATTAATACAAAGTTTCTTAAAGTGCATGAATAGGGCAAGGAAGTGATAAGACACTTCAGGTGGGCTATTTAAGGGTCAATGGGGATATATATTTAAGATTTAGGAAATGCTGAAGCAATCAAGAGTTACAAAAATATTGAAGCTACTTGTTACTTATTAAGTATAGGATAAGTCTAATGTACAGAGCAAAAAAATGATTAAAAATCACAATTTTGATATAAACAAGCAAATCTTTGTTTGCTCAAATTACAGATCACATTAACGATTAGCATGTTTTCAATTTCAGCATAAGCCCTTCAAATGTTTGATATGATCCTATCATAGACTAGTAATATTTAATGATGATAAAATCTTTTCTTTATCTTTCCTACAGTAAATACCAACAGTTTCTCAAGCTCACAGCTACTAATCACTTTAATTAAGATTAGGATTAAATATTATAACCCCATGGGAGCATGCATTTGTCCTCTTGTTCTCAATGTCAGGCAGTTCTACATTCAGCTAGAGAATAGTTTCTCTGGACATTTATTCTGATGTAGAGGTTTTACAGAGCTTATGTAACTTCCTGATAACCATTTTACTTAATGTGTCTATATGGTACAATGCCATGAACTGGAGTCTTTTACTCTGGAAGTGACTTTTCTGCAATTTGAAGTTATGTTGTGAATAAAAGGGTTGATTAACTTTTATGAGGCATGCGATTGCAACAGGCATCATCCCAGCAAAGATAATGTGGTGGGGTAGTCAACATGACAACCAACCTCCTAAGTCACCTCTTACAATGTGCATGGCTACCAATTCTCATTCCACCTCAGTCTGCACTATCTGGACATGATCCATAAAGGCTGAAAGATGCAGATATTGCAGCAATGCTGTAAACTATGACAACTCATTGTGTTCTTCGGACTAAAACCTGATAAACTGCAGGTGTTTGAGAACGAACACAGAAGAAGATATGGCTGGAAGTTCTACATGAACATTATCATAATGTGCATAGCTGGCATAGACAATAAAGATCTTCACAAACCTTTGGCTACTATTACTTCCTGTGCAGTTATTTGTTTATGTGTAAGTTCTTGATTAGAAACTAGCTTCACAGCACGTGGGGCATTCCATAATGGCTCCATCCTCCGTTCCAAATATAAGTTCACATACAGAAAGGTAGACCACTGAGGTGTTAGGCTCATATTTATCATTGACCAATGGTATATCTAGCCATCTCCCTGGCATTGTGGAACAACAGTTCACTTTGTACTCAAGAGGTCAAATATGAATCCTGCTCGAGACGCCTCGCTTACAAAGTATATTTAAAAAAAAAATTACTGGGGATTATCACCTGAAGCTACATGTTATGTGCGACACTCTTGGCATGCAGTGTACCACTTCAATAAGAGAAACGGAGTGACTGCAGAAATAACTATGAGATAACCCCAGTACAATGTAGTCAATCCTTTAAGTCAATTCTTTTTCATATCTACCAACGATATGTTACACATCCAGAGCTGCGAGTTTTCACACTCCTTTCTTATGCTAGTTCATAAATTATGTGTGTTTCCAGAGTTATGATAGACTTCCATACAAAGTGTTTTGAACAGATGAACATTGTAGGAGGAGCTCAGGTCTAACTTGATATAGTTATATACATTGAAATAGGACATGATGTACTGTTTATAATAGGTTTAAACTGTTATGAGAACTGAATTGGTTGGTGTGAGCTTTTCAGCCTAAAAAAACGATAGGACTTCAAATCTGCTCATACCATTTCGTTATCTGAGGAATGCTTAGATGATAAGGTTTTGGACTAATGGACGCAGCAGTGTACCAATTGCCATAATTTCTGCTAGTTATAGGTGACACTAATTCTGCAAATAATTCTGCATGTATTCTAATTCTGTGCTATGTTCTCTGTGGCTCTACATTCTTTATGACCATGTCACATCATTTGCTTAAGTGCTTCTATGAGTCTTAACCTTTCAACCTTTTCCCCCAATCACATTGTATCAATATGCTATAGTGAGTGGTGTGTTTTTCTAACTCAGTGCAATGCCAGCTATCCCACATTCTCTTCTCACAACTAGCAAATCATGAGTGCTTTCGGGACTTGACAGCTTGCTAAGTGGTCTTGTTTGGATGAGGATAGGTCTTGTCAGGTTTACTTTTCAACTACTGGTGATGCACATAAACCCATCTCCATGACAAGGGCATGGGGTGAAGGTGTGATCAATACCCACTGCCTTCAATTCTACAGAAGATCTGGTATTAATTTCCTTAGGCTAGGCCGACTTAAGATCTGTTATTTTCAAAAATGTATCCAGTTGAACTGGAAAATTAAATCTGGATCATCCTGCTATAGATTCAGTGCACTAATCACTGAGCTACTAACCGTCTCAGTGTAGAGTCAGTACACATTTGCTGCCTGCCGACAGATAGGGAAGTCCACCCGAAATGTCAAGACATGCCGAAATCGGCTGTGTTGAGCCTACAAAGCGCATAACGTTGGCATAACATAACTACACTCCCCGCGGAAATAGCACAATATATGTGCTGATTATTATGAAGCGGACGCAAAACAAACAAACAAACTGAGCTACTATGGCTCCAATGTATGAACATAGACTATCCACACTGTATTTACAAAATAATCCCACAACCTCAGCAACTACTTGAAGCAAAGATACAAGATGGAAGTGAATTTCCAAAGCATAAAAAAAGCTGGCACAATAAATATCAAAACATACAAAGTGAGGCAGTTTCACAGAAGCACAGAAATAGGAAAAAAAAATTTTGTGTGAATAAAATTGTTATTCAATAAATGATACACATATCTTCCAGCAAAATTGTATGGGATGATAATTAAGGTATTTCTGCTTGCGCTTGCAATAAAGAGAATTTCAGAGAAGAAATATGCACAGCATGCAGAGTAAAATGTTGCCTTCTGAAAAGTTACCATTGGTGTATTGGTATAATATGGAGTGACTTTTTGTGCTGATGTCTCTTATGTGGCACCCCTATGATCTAATGGGTTTTATTATTATATTATTATATATAAAATAAAACAATTTTTATGGCTTAACCTTTAAGGCTCTGGATTAAAATTGTACAATTTTCCTCATGATTATTATTTGGAAAATGTGCATTATTTATGGTGAGTGTAGGGTAAATGCAATTACTTTTTTGTTTGTAAAGATATAAAAATAATTTTTGCACATGTAAATAAAGGAGTGAATACTGAATTTAATCATGTTTTTGTTGCATGTGTGATATGACAGTCGTGAAGTTGAAAATTTGGGGTAAAATCTCTAAACACCATTTAAAAAAATCGCAAATATAATTTCTTGATGACCTTAATACTTGTGCAATGTGTGGCAACATTGATAAAATTCTCCTAAATACCTATTCGTGTTGTATATATGTTGTTTCATATCCAAACTAATATAATATGAACTGAAAAAAATCATCAATAAAACTTGAAGAAATCGCATACAACATCCATTCGTTCAAGACTAGACATGGCAAATTAAAAAAAAAAATTCAGACACGTTACACACCAGATACATTGTGTTTTTATATGAATAAATAAACATTCTTATAATATAACAACAACTAAAATACAAAAACAACAATTAAAACATGTTGATATTATTTTCCATGATGACACCCAGTACTATATTTGATAGTAAAATATGGCGTTGAAAATGGACAAAGTCGTTCCAGAAATTTGTTGATAAAAATTAGCCGGCAAATTATAATACAAAAATTATATTTACGATTTTAAAAATTGCATTTTAGATTTTCATCCCAGTTTTCAACTTCAAATCTTGCTTACAGTCACATCACACATACAATAATAACAAAAACACAATTATATTCATTATTCACTCCTTTATTTACATGTGCTAAAAATTATTTTGATATCTTTTACAAACAAAAAAGTTATCGCATTTACTAAGCAGTCACTATAAATAATGCAAAATTTCCAAAAAGAATCCAGGCGCAGGGGAAAAATTGTGTAATTTTAATCCACAGCCCTAAAGGTTAACTTAGTTTTACTACCAATCAAAGAGAATATCATAACAGGTCATAAAATATTTCATTTAAGATATTCCCTGCATTGCAGGTCAGACAGTAGTTTGGGAGGATATAAATTGTAATGCCCAAATTGTAGAGGAGGTGGAACTTGAGGACCATTTTTATTTCCACAGACAAATATTTTGTAAGCTTGCAGCATATCCTAACATTGTGTGTTATTTAGAGGGGAAAAATGGGTCATAAGTGCTCTAAACAACAGATTTTTACATAATAAAAGAAAGCACTTCAAGCTGAAAAAAATACCAAAAAACAAAAATAGAGCAAAAGTCATCAAATGCACTGCCAGATAGAGAGAGAGAGAAGAAAAGACCAAGCCATGGAAAATAAAAACTAGTACAGATCAAAGTATAGTCTACTAATTTTTCAGTTAAAGATAAATAACAACTTTACTCTTGGCAAACAAAGCAAATAAAGTCCCATTTTCCCAGGTTACAGAAACTAAAAAGTTCAGTTGCTTTAGAGGGTTTGGGTCGGCAGCCCAGATTGAGCTTTTTCGTGTGGTATGGGGGCCAATTTTCTTTCTAAAAGGCCTTTGGAGCTCCAAGCGGCATTTTCTGAGCTCAGGGGTGGTCAACATATATAGAAATTTTAGGTTAGCCTGGTGGGTAATAAAATAGTTTGGCACACTGGATTTGGCATATGAGCCATATTTTGCCAACCACTGATTGAAATTAAAAATAGAACCTATAGAACTTGATATTGAGAAGTTAATTAGAATAAAAAAATATGATATAATATTGTACCCATTCAGATTTGTTTGTTTGAGAACCCCAGGAATTACAAGCGATTAGCTCTTACTTCCTATGTGCAGTGGGGTGGTTATTCTAAGCTTTCTTTCATACCCAGGAAACTTCAGCTTTAGGCTAAGTGCAATGCCCATTGAGCTTTTTACTCAGAGTATAGAGGACATACTGCAAAGCTTCCATAAGAGAACCTCAATATAATGGCATATCATCTACTAAGGTTTTCTGTTGCATGGGTAGTTTGTTTTGTGGGTCATTGGTGAGGAATACAGATGCAACTGCATGCATACCCATTCAGATTAAATTAAATACTCTCTGCACATTAATGGTTGTAACAGAATTAAAATATTTCCTATATTATGTTTGTTCCTGTGACACACTGCTACTTGCTATGTATGTTTCTCCTTTATTTATAAAAACAAAAAAATCAAAGTATCTCTTGTGGTGAGGAATACTAATTTCAACCATGAACATTAGTTCAATTTGGTTATATCAGAGCTGTGGCAATAAAAATGGAGGTCACGATTCAGGTTATCCTGCCACCATGAACTCCTAGAAATTATAATGACACACATATATATGAATTGGCATCTGTAAATCTCAGGAGACAACAGAGTTGGTAGTTGGGTGGGAAATCGCTCACAAGCTGCTTGTGCTTCCTTGTTGATAGTCCAGTGTCAGACAGTTAGGAGACCCACTTATAGAACCTGCTCATATCTGGATTTGTTTTGGCAAGCTACTCCCAGTCCACCGTATTAACCTTTAGGGACTGGATTAAAAATACACAATTTTTCCCCTGCACATGGATTCTTTTTGGAAAATTTGAGTTATTTATGGTATTTGGTAAACATGATAACTTTTTGTTTGTAAAGATATCAAAATAAATTTTGCACATGTAAATAAAGGAGTGAATAATGAGTAATAATCATAATTTATACTGTTTATTTATCAGGTTCACGTGGTTAGGTGAAGTTTATTGTAGAATGAAACAGTCACTGCAAAGCTGTAATGACCTTTGCTTTACATGTGTGTTGCTGGTGTTCAAGTCCGTCCTTCAGGAGTGTTTCAAAAGTTTCTGCACCTTTGCGCAGTGTCTCCAAGCATCTCGATTTTCTGCCACATTTTCAAAACAAAAATTTTTCATTGATACCTTGCATATATCTTTATATCTCAGGAATGGTCTTCTTCCCTTCCAAAAGTTTGACAAACAATTGCTGTGGGATACAGTTGTTGTTCATTCTTCACACATGACCCAGTCATCTAATGGTATTTCCATAATTGATATCATTTTGCTCGGTGTAGTACCTCTGTGTTTGTGATTTTGTTCTGCCTATTGATGTTCATTAAGTAGCAAGACAGTGAAGGTGAAATATATTGCGTCCTATCATGTCTAGAGCATGATGTTCATGTTTCTGGGCCGTATAATAAAGTGATAAGAACACACGCCTGACAGATTTGTATCTTTGCCTGTACTGTTACTTGTATGATTTTCTATGCTCTCCTTGACAATCTGTCAAATGTAGTAGCTGTACTTCCTATTCCTACTAACCAACGACTGCATTAGGGTCCTTCAGCTCCAAATTAAAGAAAATATATGTGTAATATTCTAAGCAGTTTGCCTTGAATAACCACCCCCCCTCCCTCTTCTACTAGGTAACAGTAGTGTCATGCGTTGCTAAGGATTAAAAATATTTTATTTATCTACTAACAAAAATATTGAGGATCTCCATAGCAGAGTGGTAAAGCCATTCACCTTGTGCTCAAGAGATTGCGAGTTTCAATCCAACTCATGATGTCTTATTTTACAAAGTGGATATTTTTTCAAGATCTTTGGGGACCCGCTTGAAGTAAGTTATGCAGCTGCATGCTATGAGTGGTACACTCGGAAGGTGGGGTGGGGGTTGTTGTTGCTTCACTGAGAGGGATAGAGTACATATGGGGAAATTCGAGTGCAGTGAAGTCAATCCTCTATGTACTTTAAACCCTTAATTTCAAACAAAATAACTTTCAAACAATTCATATTTCTTACACCAACTTGCAAGTTATCAGATGTTATTGAGGTTTTCAATTGTTCATTCTGATAGTATATTCTGAATTAACAAATTGAATTAAGAAATCAAGTGTAAATCTAAAATTATTTTCAGATCTTATTTTCTAACATTGTAGAAATTGAAAGCGAATATTAAATTTGAGTAGCAACAGTAGAAGCTTTGCAGTCACATAGCATATTTTTTACCACCATTACCTCAATGATGGTTCAGGATGATACTTACATCGCCCTATTAAAAAAAGAAACAGAAATTCCACTCATAATGGTTGACATGCAAATAAAACCAACAATAACATACATTTATATCAAATAATAAACATAAACAAATAATGGCTCATGTTTGGACAACGGCCCAAATTTTTGTATGGAAAGGGAACAAAATAAATGACAAGTTTTTCAGTGATTATTTTCATTGGCTATAATTACTCATCAGTGGGTGAAGGTGGATATATTTATTTAGGAGGGTTGTATGGGTAGAGCTCTCAGTGTGTGGCGTGCACACATCTGCATCTGGCAGCAGTCCTCGTGACTGTAACAGCAAACTACATGTTTATCGGTCGCTGGTAAGGTAAACAAACTTACTACCACGTTAGTCATTTTGTATCAGCCGACAGTAAGCGACGTCACAGAATTACACAAAATTAGTGATCATATTTTATAAAATATTGGAAGGTAGGCCTGCTAAGCAAACATGAACCAAAATAACTAAGCTCATCAAATGAGTAATAGAACAATATTGGGATTATTCTTTTTGAAAAGAACACCAATAAATAACCAATGTTTAGATTATTCTCTTTGAAAAGAACACCAATAAATAATGCAATGTTTAGGTTATTCTTTTCATAAAATAACACCAATAAATAATGCAATGTTTAGATTATTCTCTTCTTCCATTTATACTTTAATTTACACAAGTTGCTCCTCTTTACACTTTACGAAGTCACCAATATTCTACATTGATATAGATCTTTGACTTTGTATTCAATGCCTGTATACTACTTTAAATATATCTTTTAACTACAATTAATATTCCTTCTTATTGAAACCTGATAAAATCATAATAGTAAGTCATTTAACATTAAGCACATTTTAGTCAGAGTGCTCCGACTACAGTATTAACATATTATGAACGCTAGAGTCGGAGTAATCCTCTTATTGTTAGGACTCTCTAGCACTCTCTAGTACTTGAAAATAACATGTCTAAGTAACCAGATTTGACCAATTCTAGTTAGCTATTCTATTTGATTTCCTCTTTCACACAGTTTATGAGCAGGGAGTATTGTGATAGTGAAATGCATCTGTCCACATCGGCAAGTCAATGAAAGTGAATCGGGTTTTATAGACTTATTTTAATGTATTTTCAGTAAAATCATAATGGATTGTGATTCTGAATTATTAGAAGTTAGTTTTCAAAGCAAAATAAACAGTGGATTATGCGGCTTTTGTGAAGTAGAGGCAGGAAGATTGACTGTTTTCTAGCGATCCCAAATATGACTAGGTTTAGAGCTTCAGAGAATGATTTGCGACAGATCTATAAGGTTCATTCATTTTCACGAGAGATATTATGATGATTTGACAATAAAACCACATAAATATTGTAGAATTAGGCTTTTTTTTAACAGGGTTCCCACTTCAGAAAATTCAAAAACCAAAGGCAAGTAATTTTTAAATTTTTTTTTAGTTATGTGTGTTATAATTTGTTTTTTTGTGAAAAAAACATCTTTATTTATATGTACAAATATTATTTAAATATCTCTTTAAAAAATCTGGCTGCAGGGGAAAATTAGTTTTTTGTAAACATGGTTTGCTATAGGTTAAGTTGATGATACTCTTTAGAGTTTAGCTCTTGAAATAAATCTGGCAAGTAAACAGTAGCTGCGCATACAACTACAAAGTATAAAATATCTTGTAAGTGCACTCACATCGCTTGTGGTGTCCAGAAAAGACCATCCACCATTATCAAAGAAACCCTCAGTGTCATCTGTTATAGTCTTCATGATTTTGACCCAGTTCAAGCTCTGTACTCCTTCAGTGTAACGTATGTCACAGGAACTGAAAGAGGAACATGATGAAATAGTTTGTTATTTCTTATCTTAAAATAAAAACCATAACAAGTTGCACTAATATCAAAACGGATGTAGTTAAATATCTCCAGACTAGCTTATGTTAAACATCACAAACCAATTTCGATTGAGGGTTTTCTGTGTGGTTGCCTGCTGAAACAGCAAAAAACACGTTATTAGTTATGACTGCAGGTTATCATCAGCAAACTCCAGGTAAGTCCATAGATTCTCCGATCCTCGCCTCAACACATCCATTAGTGTAGCAGCTGACAGTTCTAGTGCAATGCTGATTTTTCAATATCTTCTCTTCGTACATCTATTATGTTTCTCTTTATGGGCAGTTCCAACCTTTATACTAATCAAACCCTCATGTCCTGGCACAAATATAAAAGTAATCTTTCTGGTCATAGATTATGTCAATAACTCCATCCATTGATGTCGGAGAGCTCCTGCAACTGTGTGGAGCACGTTCATTGAGTCACTAAGTATGCAGGTATGAGAATAGTCCTGTGACATTAGCCATGACAGTGCCTCCATCACAGACTTTATCTTGATTGTAAGACTGCTTAAAGTGGTGAAGACCGCTGGATTTTTTGACAGTTTTCCTATTGGCTGTGCAAGAATAAACATAAATTTTATTTTAAAGCAAATTATTTATTCATTTTAAATGTTGCCTTAAATCTTGAATCAGCCGAAGATGGATGTGTCGGGCCATTGGCGCAAATAAAACGGCAACACAACGCATTTCCATTCTCTGAACTATATCCTGCTTGAAATCTAATAGGGCCATTGTCCTACTGCAATAGAGATCCAGCAGGAGTTTGAGAATGAACACTGAAGAAGAAATCTTGAATAATATCACAATTTTTAAATATTAAATGTAACTCACAAAAAATATGAGTAGTTTTATATTTTGCACTCTCAGTAGATTCCCAGTTCTCATTGTGACATAGTGAATTAATACTCAACCATGAATTTTGAATCTTGTTAATGAATTATAATTTCAATAATCACATTAAATATGTTGTAACTTAAAATTATAATCATAATGAAAAATATATTTTCCAATATACTTTCTTAAAAACTATGTTTAAAATGTATCAGGGTCACTGGTGAATTTGCTTCTATAAAATGGATTCGTGACTCAAAAAGCTTAGGAACCTGTGATTTAGATAGCTAAATTCTACCGAAGATTGATGTATCGGGTCATTGGTGCAAATAAAACAGCAACACAACACATTCCCATTCTCTGGACTACATCCTGCTGGAAATCTAATAGGACCATGGTTCTGCTATAAGAGAGATCCAGCGGGAATTTGAGAATGAAAGAAGAAGAAGATAGCTAAATCTCACAGAATACACTGAACACCAAAAAGAATTGTGATGAGTCTATATTTCTCTTGTGTGAATCCCTCCCTATCTTCAGAGTTCAGATTAAGAAAGGACTAAAAAGATATAGGATAATTTATTCCATATAATTCAGGATTTTCCTATATATAGCTCAATATATATATAGCTAAATATAGATCAAACTATAATTTCAAGGGATATACATAAAACATGCATTTTGTTAACCAGTCTAATTTCCAACCCTCAACTTCATGAATCCAAGACAAATAGTTAATGCCACAGAGATCCCATTAAGGGAGCTTGCACTAGCAGATACTAATAATTTAACAAATTGGTATTAGTGTAAAACAGAAAGTACACAATTTTATAGTTCACAAAACAGACTAAATCACACAAAAATATAGCTAACTTTTTACAGAACAGACTAGATTGATGGTTTAACTAAAAATCTTTACCAAGGAAAAATACAGTGCAAACTGAAAACAAAAAATATCCAAAAAAATACAGTGTAAATTGAAAACAGAAAATATCAAGGAAAAATACAGTGCAAACTGAAAACAGAAAATGTTATCTAAAGCTTACTTTAGCCATTCCTTGACATGGTCCAACATGTTCATAGCAATAGAGTTAATCATTGCTGTCTTTTTGCTATAGTCCTTAAAGATGAATACCATGTCAAAGTTTTTTAGTTGGAAGGATACTCTCTCAAAGTGGACCAACTCTATGTCTTCTAGTGAGACTACAAATGGAGGCTGAAATAAATTATCAGGAAAATTCAGTATTGAACAAAATTAAGTCACACCTGAACTTCTGCAAGAAGTAATATTCATAATCACTAAGTGTCGTCTCTGTAACAAATGGTGGGTGCAATGAACCTCCAACATCCCATGTCTCTTGCTTTGGTGGCGCACTCTGTTAAACTATAACCTGTCCATCTCGTGATATTTCTCTCCCACTTGCATCTCTGCCTACCTCTTACCTCCTCATGATTTTACTCTCAAGTAAGGTCTTCAACAATGTGTCATATCTTTAATATGTCCAAAATACTTTATTTGTTTGATCTTTATTTCCTTTAGTAATTCTCCTTCATACAAAGTGTTAGAACCTCTATATTTGTTTTCTTCTCTTTCCATGAAGTTCTCCCTATTCTGCTATATATTCACATCTCAAAGGCATCAATTCTGTCTTCTAGTTGTTTGTTCATGTTTCTGAGTCATACATTATTATAGAATAGATGTAGCATTTTATAATTCTCATTTTTAGCTTGTTTGTAAATTGTTTAATGTCAATATTTTTATGTCACTGAAAGTACTTTTAGCCATTCCTATTCTTTTAACTTCTGTTTCACATCTACCATCATTTGTGATCATGTGTCCGAGATATTGGTAATGTTCTGCTTGTTGTAGCATCTATCTATGTATTTAGAATAATATTGCATACCTGTTTGAACTTGTATCCTTGCAATAAACTTGTATCAAAGCATTTATATGATATTACAATTGCAGCTTCAGTATGTTATCTATAATACAACTGCTCATATTGAAGTGAGGCAGTCATATAGTCTGTGCTGTCAAAAGTTACCAACATTGATGCCATCAAATGGTTACAATCTTACATGTGATTGGATGTTTGCATAACAAAAATGGTGGAACATGTTTTCTACATACAGACACCGTTTCTGAGATTGATGGTGTGTGCTGCTGTGCTCTTCTCAAAGCGCTTCAGACGTCTGAAATTCGGGTCTGAGAGAAAGCTCTGGAAAAAACTCACTATTGTATATACGAAAATTGTTCGTAATTCCTGGGAACCGGAACTAATATATAAGTAACATGTGGAAACTAATTACAGGCACTGATGCATTGTATGTTATTATTATAAGTGAAACTACTTCTGCTATCAATTATTATACATTTCATCTGATATTGGCCATGTATAGAAGAGCACTTGTTTTAAGTCATTAGATTAGCTCCACAAAATTATAGGGCTATATTGTAGTTCTGTGAACAGTGAAGTTGTGACAGTAGCATGTGCACTGATGTCTGTGTTATTCCATAGATGCATGCTGCGGAGCCTCTGATACTGATTGGTATAAGTGTGCTTTTTAGATGGCATCATCAGGCTTTCAGATCAAAATATTTTGTACTTGTTATATCATCATCATCAGGTGCCATGCCGGCTGGCGTAGTCGGTTATGGCTCTCCACAGCTCTCTGTCCACAGTACTATGTATCAAAGTCGTTGTTGTTTCCTTGCCGTGCCAGGTTATCAAACTGTCTAATATTTTCTCCCGTTGTCGCCTTCAATTTTGCCTGTTGTGACTATGTTCTCTAAACCTGCCTGTCTCATGAAGTGGCCAAAAAAAGATTGCCGTTTTCTTTAATTGTTGATTAAGATCCGTTTCACATTTGACTCTTTCAACACCTCTACATTAGTTTTTCTGGCAGTCCATGGTATTCTCAGCATTCTTCTGTAGAACCACATCTCTGTTTGCCTCTAATTTCCCACATTCCAGTTTGTTTATTGTCCAAGACTCGCACCCATATGTTAGTATAGGGGTTATATAGCATTGCAGAACTCTCTTTCTCACCTCTAATGACAAGGTCATATTACACAGTATATTTTTCATTTTTCTGAATGTTTTTTTCTTCCTATTCTGCATCTTATTTCTGATGAACTTCTTCCATCTGCTGTAATCATTGTACCTAGATATTTGAATTGGTGGACCTGTTTTAATACTATATCATTCACTTTGATCTTGCAAGGTGTGTTATTTTGTTTCTTTGAAATAACCATTACTTCTGTTTTCTTGATATTTAGGAAGAGGCCTTTCTCTTTACTTTCTGTGACTACTACATTAATTAAATCTTGATGGTCTTCCTCACTTTTTGCAATCAGAACAGTGTCATCCGCATATCTCAAATTATTTATTTTATGTCCTCCTACTGATATTCCTGGGATATCTACTATTGCACGCAATATGTTGTCATTGTATAAAGAAAACATGTCTGGCGAAAGCACACATCCCTGTCTGGCTCCTTTTTTTATTTGTTGAAAAGGGCCAAATTGCTTTCCTACTCTTATTGCTGCTGTTTGTTGCCAGTACATGTTCTTAATTATTCTTAAATCCTTACTGTCAATGTTCAAATTCTCTAGCATGTGTATAATTTCGCTATGTTTAAAATGTTATATATGTTATATTCTTGTTATATATGAAACACTTTTTGCATTTGTAAGGGAAAAATTATATCTTGTAAGTATGCAGTGTACCAATCAGCTGTATTCATGAAGATGAAATATGTGAATAATACTACCTTTACACAAGCCTTGATATGTGAAACATTTCTTGTATGTACAATATGTCAAACATTTCTTGCATGTATGATGATCATTGATTAGCTCAACTCACCCACTCTGTAAGGTTAACAAGACAGCCACTTGTCGGCTGGAGCAACACTGTGCTTCTGTATGGAGCTCCATGGAATCCTAATTCTCTAAAAGGTGAATCAAACTCAACTTCCTGTTTTGTGAGACTTTCTACTTTTTCAAAAAAGCTCTTGAAAGCAGACTTTAGTTTTTGTCTTAATTCTCTTTCAGCCTGTGAGATGAATTAACATTTTTATTTACTGCAGTGACTTGCAGACAATTATGTATGTATAATATGACTAAGGTGATAAATAACTGCTAACATTAAATGCAAGATTGAAGATGATAGTACCTTGAGGGAGTACAAGTTTGTCACTTTTGCTCCTCATATTAACTGATTACCCACAATTCTCCTGTTATTTTCAGAGATACCACAGTCCTGCCTAAGTAATAACTGCGCCCGTGTGTTGCCGGGACCGAAAGGGGAGCAAAGAATAGCAACACTGTTTACCTTCCATGCACGCCGTAAAAGGCAACTAAGGAGGTTATGGGATGGAGTTGGCTATCCCATATAGGGTCAGAGACCCAAAGTCATGCTGAAGTCGGATGTGTCAGGCCGAAAGGCGCAGATATCCCAGCAATACTGCAAACCATGACACAACGCATTCCGTTCTCCGGACTACATCCTGCTAATCTGCAGAAGTTTGAGAACGAACGCAGAAGAAGAAGAAGTAATAACCGATGCTGAAGTCGGACATGTCAGACCAAGAGGCACACCAGCAACGATAGTACCATGCAACATGACTAGATAACATGTCTTCACAACAAACTAGTTACGGGAGGAGCACTGGCCCCCAGAGATAGAACAGAAAGTTGTATGGAAGTACTGAGAAGCTTTCACATACAGCAGCATTTATTTAGAAAACCAGACTTGCTGTGTAGACAACCTAAACTGCAAACGAGAAGGGAACTTTGCTATAACTTTTTGTAAACTTGAGGTATGCTGTAGATAAAATAATTGATTCCAACCCTACCATTCAGAAATGGATCTTCATAAGTCTTAATCACAGTGATTGTGGGGTGGGGGGCACACTATTTCTCTATACTTACTAAATACAAGGTCTCCTAAGGCACAATATGTGATGTGAAAATATAGCTTACCTGTTCAGCATGAAGGTCATCTCTATCATGCATGTGCTGGTGTTTGCCCAAGTCAGTTGTAATCTCACCAACTTCTGTGTAGAACTGGACATCAATATGCTTCTTTTTGCCAAACAGAATTGCATTCTGGGAAGAAACAATAACAAAACCACATTGACTCATACTCATCCACGTATTGTCTGGGCACAAAAGGGGATCCAAAAATAGCAATAGTGTTATCTGTAATGCATGTCATACGAGATGACTAAGAAGGTTAGGGGTGGAGTTGACTGTCCCATTCCATGGAAGGTCACCACAGCTCAGAAGCTGTGCGGAAGTCAGATGTGTCAGGCTGAAAGGTACAGATAGCATAGCTAAGCTGTAAACCATGACAGAATGCATTCCATTTTTTGGACTTCATTCTGCTAATCTGTAGGAGTTTGAGAACGAATGCAAAAGAAGACTCATAAATTGTTCTTGCTGTGACACTGCCATATTTTCACTACAATTACCATTGTGTCTCTAATTCACAGCATTCAGAATAATTAATGCTATCAACATTTTATTATTTCCATGTGCTCATTGTCTCGGAGATAGGTAATGAGTATGATCAATCAATCAATCTGTAACCCTTCAGGATCATAGAGGTACCACATTGGATGATTCAGCACACAGAGTCTTCCAGCGAATTCTATCATCAGCGATGCGGATGAGTGTGGAAATATCTTGTCCTGTCCATGCCTTTATTTGCCCTCTTCTGCTTCTTCCCCCTTTGACAGTTCCTTGCAGTATTGTTTTTTGACAAGGAATCCTACCTGCATGCATGTACAAACCATGCTAGTTTTCATCATTTCACTATTGAAAGCAATGGTTCCTGGACACCTGCACACATCTCTACTTTATTCTTACGAACACATTGGTCTTATGTTCCCTATAGGAAATTCATCTGTAGATTATCCATTGTAGTATTTCATTGGGAAAAGTTTAGCCAGTGGTGCCCATCTCCTCTCCAGCTGTCCTTATGATGTGGTTACATGGATGTGTTTTCTCTCTTCATCTCAATTGCACTTTACTGATGTTGACCTTACATCATGTTTGAACTTCGCGCTTCCCTAACATTTAACTAGGTCACAACCTTACTTTGAATGCATCCACCTAAAAACTTCTACACTAGATAAGGTGTTCACTTTGTTGTTATCTTTTAATCCGTTGACGAAATAACCTTCAAGATATTAACCCAACACATTGTCTTATTATAACTGCACATTAATTCACTGAACATAATAAATAACACATATGCCTGCACCACCGAAAGAAAACACAATGCCATGTTGTCGTGATGACGTCACCATATGATAAGCGCACGAGTATGATATACGCACCTGAAAAACTAAATTGTGTTCACATATAGCAAATATAATTATTTGATGACTCTAATACTTGAGCAAAGTGTGGCAACATTGATAAAATCCTCCTAAATACTTATTCCTGATGTATATATGTTGTTTCATATCCAAACTAATATAATATGGACTGAACAAACTAATAAAACGCGAAGAAATCGCATACAATGTCCGTTCATTCAAGACTAGGCCTAGCCGGACATACAATGTTTTTATTTTATATGCCAACACGTGGCACTCCTGATACACATTGCTTTTGTGTTATTCAATGAATACACGAACATTCTTATAGTATAACAAGTAAAACACAAAAATAACAATTAAAACATGTAGACATTAGCTTCCATGACAATCACTTGCCATGCCACTACAATTGATAGTAAAATATGGTGCCGAAAATGGACAGTCGTTCCATAAATTTATGAACAAATATTAACCAGTTTTCTCCCTTCTTACAATCGTAATGTGTAATGGAATTTGACCTTTAGGTTATGACGTATGCCTAGCTTCATGTGGCAGGAATGCTACATCATATGAGAATAACTTCTTGTAATGCTGTAATGATGAATCGGGGCATAGCAACGGGGATGAATGGAGACATCTATCAATTCTAGTTAGGTATCAGTGGCTATAGGCACCTATAGAGCCTGTAAGGTTAACTTTGACACTTGTGTAGATTTAGCCTAGAACATAATTAATTGTGACATAAATTTCTCTTGAGTATGACAGCGCGTTCTGATTCTAATTCAGAGTAAACATTACCCTTGAAGTCAACAACTATAATACAAAGTGCTATTATCCAGTTGATGTAGATCATCAGTCACACTCTGCAATGTACTTTGAAAGGCTGTGTTCATGTCATGTTTAAAAGTCTCTCTAATCTCTAGCAATACAAATATTTATGCTAAGGCCGAATAGCACTGAAGCTGAATCTGTAGAATCCATTAATTCTGTATGCAGAATATTTAAGTCATACATGAAACATCTTATAGGTGAACTAAATAGAATTTTCATTATATCTGGGATGTATATAAATGTCATATACAGTGGTAATTGCTTATTTTCATCCATGTACAGGTAGGTCTTTTAAGTGCCGAAGAGTTTAAGTTACCCTTAAGTTAAAGTGAAGTAAGATGATAATTTCTCCATCATAAAGTTGAATAGGTTAACTTACCCTTAAGTTAAAGTGAAGTAAGATGATCATTTCACCATCACAAGGTTGAAAAAATGCATGCTTGATATTGTTGTATAAGATATCCACTTTGTCACCTCGAACTGATGTGAATCGGAAACCTGTCAGAAACAGATACATAGAACAGATCAAATGAAAATATGAGAACAAATTAAGTCAAAATATATGCCTTAAACCGCAAGTCCACATCGAGGTCATCTCCTTATAATGAAGATGGAGCTTAGTCCAGCCAACAGAGGCTGGAAACTAAGATTGGTCGCACTATCTTTGACATCGAGCAGGACCATAGTCTTGCTCAAGCAATCACTGGTGCTGACATAGGAGATACCAGGCTAGTGGCACACCAGCAACCATGGTATCATGCAACACAACTAGATAACATGTCTTCACAACAATGAATGTGAATAGTAAGTGTGAAATGAAGACTTGCAAGAACAAATGTTACCATTATGCATATAAAAGCTCTGATCAAACCTCATTGGACATTGACAGTTGAAAGGAGTGTCCCACATCATAAAGGTACCTTTTATTTAACCAAATAAAAAATTTACCATTATAATTTGTAGGGAGAAGTTAACTCTACAATGTTAAATCTGTGGTTCCAGATCTGAAGGTGAAGCTGTGGGGCAACCGTGAGGACCTCCTGTTGACGACTGAATTCATGGAGGCGGCCCACCTTCCTGTATAGACTTATGAGCATAGGAAACTGATCGCAGAAGAAGAAGAAATCTGTGGTTATACAAGGACTAAAGGTTTTGAATAATAGTGAAATAATCTGCCTAATTTAAAAGGGTTGAAAAGTAGGAGAGGATCGCATTGTATTTATTTTGAAGCACTCGTTCTCTCCACTGAATCTCTCTTGTAGCAAGAAAATGGCATTAAAATATTTCCAGCAGGATGAAGTACAGAGAACGGAGGTGTGTTGCGTTGCAGTTTTATTTTCACCATTGGCTGGACACATTAGACTATAGCAAATACGTCAGCGTTTTATCAATTTCATGAAACAGTGAACTTCTGTAGCCATATTACTAATAGGCCATCCTGTGCATTGCAAAATATTTATCAGCTCTCTCACACAGCACGCTAACCATTAATGTTAACCATCAAAATTGTGGTGATGGTCAATATTGACCATCTTTTTTGCTTTCTAGATCACTACAGACTTGACCACAGATACTCAGACACATTCTACTTGATTCCAACTTGTAGTGAATAGAAAAGCATTTGACCACATGTTTTGACATCCTTTTTACCATAACACAATTTTTACAGCAATGCCAGTAGCCTGTCAGCTTGCAAGTAGAATTCTAAGTGGGCTCAGCTCACAAACTAAACTCGATTAATCATGCTTATAGTTCAAAAGCAGAATATTCACTTTGGACTGTCAATACTTTTTCTTCTTGTTTTCAGTTTAACATGTTTACACAGTAAGCCTGGTTTTCTTAAATGCTGCTGTATTTGAAAGCACCTCAGTGCTCCCATACAGCGTTCTGTGGGCCATTGTTTCTCCCTTAATTAGTTTAGTGTAATGCAGTCTTGCAGGATATGTTCCGTGGTCTATGCTTCCTGCCCACATGCACACAGAAGTGATGGAACAAGTCTTAGTCTATTTAAGTGACTATTTAGTCTGTTGTGTCCTGTCTTGATGCGGAAGATCTGCTCAGTTCTGTAAAGATAGTGATAGTTGTTTTTGTGTGGTAGACTTTCCTAATAGTTTTGATGAGGGGCCTCTTTTCCTGATAGGTGACAATTGATGATGCAATTAGATATATCATTAAAAAAACTTTCATTACTGCATGTTTTCCTGTGAAAGAGTGTAGGGAGGTTTTCTATCTATCTATCTATATGCTGTGGCCCTTGTTTGCCTTGCGGCATCAGGGATGGAAGAGTTCTCTGGAGATGGCCTTCTTGTGTGCTGTTTGTAAGCTTGTTCCTGTGGCTTCTTTGATTTCTGTGATACATCTTTTACATGGTCTGCCTATGACTTTATAGCCATTATATCTATGTGCCATGGTCATTTTTGGCATGCTATCTGTTGGTAATCTGGAAGCGTATGAAAATCACTTGATCTGTTGTCTTTTGATGTGTTCCAATACTGGTATTGTTTTGGTTATCTGTCTGTTATCGTTTCTAATTATATTTCTTAATGACAATCCATGTTTTTCTAAAGGTTTTCTATGGACTGGAAATAAAGGTCGCTTTGCCATAGCAATAGAGTTAAAGCATCAATAGCTCTTTGTACTTGTTTAGTGGTTACTGTTGCATGTTCTTATGTGCACCAAATCACCAGATTGTGAGCATACATTGCCACTTTGATCCCATGTGGTAGTTCGGCAACTAGGTCATTGTGCATACTTTTGACCACACTTTTCAACCAAGAAAAGTGTGGGTGACAGGACTCCTCCCTGGGGGACTCTGTAGGACTTTCTTGCTCTTGCGAACAACAACATACAAGATTTCTAAGCTAAAAAGATTAAAAAAATTTTAATAGAATATAATAAGACTTTTTACCATTAGTGTGAGCTTCCAAAATCCCAGAAATTCTCTTGGAGACTATATTAGGGCGAATGTATAAGTCTTTCAGTTTGGGGTTGCCCCTGTTAGGGTTAATAATCAATGTGTCCTGTTTCACAATACCCTGCAAATAACAAAATAATTTGTTTTCAACTGTGGTTAAAAGTGATTTGCTTCTTGCTCCATTCGCCGGGAACGTGCTTATATCTGAAATTTCATCCTCTATTGGCTGAACTAAGCCCCATCATCACTGCAAGGATCTGGCCTCGATGGAGGTTTAAAATGATAATATATTACAAATGTTCCTAATTATAATCCATGGATCCTTGACTCTTAGTACTATCAAGTCTATCAACTAGTGATTTAAATCACTATTAATTTGTGGGAATCAACCACTTATGTGAAAGCCTTCTAGGATAAACCTTGACAAAACATGTAGACCAATACTTGTCAATCTGTAAGGTTTCACTGACACACAGACATTTTAAAACTATGACATTGATGTAACCGTTTTCCTAATTTTTCGATTAAAGCTTTGCCTGGTACCATAAATGTAATCTATAAATCTATCTATAAATATAATCTACAGGGAGCTGCGTACTGCAGTGGTTAGCACACTGGCTTCACATGAGTGGTCCTTGGTTCATTCCCCAGTTGAGGCGGAAATGTTTTCCTAGACTGCAATGGCTTCCAGGTCAATCCAGCCTGAATTGGGTACTGGATCAGTCTGGGAACTAAAGACAGTGAGGGAGAGAAGATGGCTACCGACCTCATATAGCAGAGCCACTGATATGTGAGATTGCTAACATTTCACACACCTAAAGCAGTTAAATGCTATGGGTTAACTTTACTTTTACTTATAAATGTAATCTAAGGCAGAATACATATATACATTTTATAAAGTTAGTTATATGAATATTAAAGAGGTGACTTCAATATGATCAAGATTTCAAGACAATAATCCATTAGAGGAATTTGACAGATATTTCTTTGTCACTTAGCCAGACTGTTGCCAATTGTAAAATGCAAATGCAGAAGAAGAAGACTATAAATTCCTGCACTTGGTATGTTTTATTTCCATTTGTTGGTCAGTTTTGGCATTATGTGGGTCTATTGTCTTTATTGTCTTTCCCCGGGTAGAAGCTGATTGATAGTATTCACACTTGCTGTTAAGCATAGGGGTGGGAGCTTAAGTTTCTGTTCAAAGCCTGAGTTGTGCTGAGTCTGTGGAGGGTTGTCATGATGTTATCTATCCATCTCTTTCTTGGTCTACCCGTGGCTCTGTATCCAGATGATCGTTTGTTATAAGCTCTCAATGGTATTTGGCTTGGGTACATTCTCACAAGGTGACCAAACCACTTTATCTGCTGATGTTATATATATTCGATGCAAGCATTATGTGGGCAAAGAATTTAAACCTTCAGTCTATATATAGCATTGTGATTACAATAATGGTTAGACTTAAAGTCGTTCAACTTATGAATACTTGACTACTGACCTCTTTCTCTCGCTCTTCAGCTTCTCTGGTCTTAAATTTTTTCTGAACTTCTTTAATTATACGGAAAGCTGTATTAAGATTAGATGACGGTGCCAATAACTCCCCTGGTTCTTTAGTGTTTGAGCTCCGGTAAGTACTGTTAAAAAAAATATCATATGATTAATCAGTCAAAATTATAAAACATTTTTTTTCGTAGAATCTTGACCTTGAGTGTTTTATTGAACCACAAAAAATTCAGTCAGAAAAGATTCTCACTCACCTGTTGGATCACTGTTATTGTTGACAGATCCATGCTGTGATTACGGATATTATGCATTAAATAATTAGGATTGGGCACTTGCAGGGTAGAGAGAGGAGCATATTTAACCAAGTTCATAGGAATCATCAGTATGCATTCCCTTAGACATTTTCTAGCCGAGACTGAGCACATATAGGTCTGTCTGGAGTGCTGTAACAATAGTTCATAAATCAAAAACAGCTCTGTTTAGCAGCCTTCCCAATTTATGTTAGTAAACAATGGTCCTATTACTTATTTAACTATCTATACACCTTTTAGCTCCCTTCAGAGCACAGCCCTCCAAAAAAAGCTATTCCATCTTGTTTTATCTTTAGCTATTGCTTCTAGCTCTATTACATGTGCCTACCCAGACTTTGTGTTTCTGCATATAATTATTTCCTCCAGGTATTTCTTGGTCTTTCTCTTGTCCTAATGAGTTTTATATTAT
The DNA here is from genome assembly GCA_034231615.1 of Meghimatium bilineatum. Taxonomy (NCBI): domain Eukaryota; kingdom Metazoa; phylum Mollusca; class Gastropoda; order Stylommatophora; family Philomycidae; genus Meghimatium; species Meghimatium bilineatum. Next base: position 37,090,027 of record CM067308.1, on the reverse strand, counting down.
TTTCCTTCCCATAAAATGTTCTGAAATTAAGTGGATATTCTGCTGCCATGTTGATCCAAAGGTAACATGGGAAACCATATTATTTTTATCAAGAAAAGCTCAATGATATTAATAATTAACATAAGTATTCTGTTCTACAGTCTACATCCTGCTAATTGTAGGTGTTTGAAAATGAAAGCAGAGGAATAATACTAATTGTACAGACATTATCAGATAACTGTAAGAATTCATTAAAGCAGCATTTCTCAAAATGTATTCTAGAAGTTATGAAAACAAAACTTACATCTCTTTTAAGAAGGTCATGTCTGGATTAGGGAAGCTTCCCTCATTTCTGCCAAGAGTGGAGCCTGGATGGAAGAAGTTGATTCTCAAGTATGTATACTCTCCTTCCACAGACTGGCTGATGTTCTGATATTTACATATGAAAATAGGAAGATAATTATACAGTGGAATTATACTTCATAAAAAAATTTCCTATTCAATAAAACTTTTCAAAATCTCTAGTTAGTTTATTACTTAATGTATATAATTATATGTAGCAAATTTTGGTTATTAAGTTTTGCACTTTAGTGTGAATGAATTAAGACACTTATCTGGTAATTAGTGTGACAACTTTAGTCCTCTATGTATTCACCAAAATCATTAAAACATCAGCCAATTTTTCTCTTCATTCATTCTGAAACTCCTGCAGATTAGCAGGAAGTAGTCTGCAGAACAGAATGAGTTGTGTCAAGGTTTACAACTTAGCCGCAATAAATGCGCCATTTGGCCTGACAAATCTGACTTCAAGGTCACTTTGACCCTCTATGTGAGCGGACAGCCAACCCTACCCGTAAAATTTCCTTACTCATCTCCGACGTGCATTATGGGTCACAGTGTTGCTAATCTTTGCTCTGCTTTCAGGCCCTGGCAACACAGGCAATCCAGGTCGGGATTTTGAAACAAAGACTGAACCACCTCACTTAATATTATACCTGTTACCACTTATATCCTTAATTAATCTTGTCAAGTGGTAACTAGAAATGCAACAATGGTTGAAAAGCAGTGTCCTTCACAAGATATGTTACAATTATTTTGTATTACAATTTACTATCTTTTTACCTTAATTGTATCATGCAACAGTAAAATTCAATCCAATGATATGCCTATATAGTGAGGTCTTCTTGTGGAAGTCCCACAGTATTTCATCTATATAATTATGTGTTAATTCCATTTGAGTAGAAAGTTCTCATTCATTGCACATCACTGAGAGTTGAAGTGTTCTGAATACAAAATTAATCTTTGTAGAAACCTTTCAATTTCACAAGAGTATACAAGAGCTTTATTGCTTTAATTCCTGGGATCAAAATGAAAAAATAAAACAAACCTTAATTGTAGAAATGTGAAAAGGTGTGGCTGTTCCAAAAATTGGTAGGACAAGACTTTCATATTTTTTGTCTGTAAAAGAGAAAATGAAATCATTGATGCTGCAATATCTGATGTGGCTTGCAAGATCTACAATACATTTTTCTCATGTGTGATAATATATTTAATTATGTATTTATACAACTGTTATATAATGATGTTTGTGTAACACATGTGACATTTTTTCTTGGACCATATCACATTACTATGTGTTGGTACAATCATCATCATCATCTAGTAGCATATCCTGGACAGGATGTAGTAGCCATCACAGACCATTCAAAACTCTTGCTGATCTTGAGAGATAATCTTCCTGTTTCTGTGTCATTTTCAGGTGGTCTTTGATATCTTGCATCTATCTTCTTCATGCCTACTTCTTTTTCTTTGCTGTGGCTTGCTTCATCCACTCCATTATGATCATTTCTAGGATGTAGTGGTGTTTGATATTCAAAATATTGTAATTTTCTAAAGATAGCCTTGTTGTTCAACCAGTTAGTTAGTTCGTTATCGGATCATCATCATTACAAACTGGACACGTCCATAGTTGCTCCGATCTCTCCTTGAGTGTATCCGCCATTACACTTCTGCTGACAGTACCGGTCCTATGCTGGTTGACCATCATTCTTCTGCGTCCTCCAAAATGTTCACTTTTAGCAACACCGCATTTCAATGCCTGATCTTTGATCATAGCCATTGAAAAGGAATCATCATCCACATTAGTCTCACTCTCGTGTGCTGTATCTCTTAAAGAGTTCAAAATGTCAGCAGATACATTGCCCCCATCGCCCATGATGCCAGTTGATCTGCTCGTTTGGAAGATAACACAGCTTTTCAAATGTTTCAAATGCTGCAACCAGTTTTCTTTTACTTTCAATTTTCTCAGAATGTCCTTGGTAATTTTTTTGGTCCATGATTTTCTGAGGGTTACTCTGTAACATTTTGTTTCAAATGCTGCAACTTTGTTTCTCATCTTATTGTTGATTGCCCAGGATTCAGTTCCATATATTACAAATGGGAATATGCAAGCTCCTTAATGAAAGTATGTTTTATTATAGCCCATTCTTCTTCTTCTGCGTTCGTTCTCAAACTCCTGCAGATTAGCAGGATTTAGTCCAGAGAACAGAATGTGTTGTCATGGTTTACAGCATTGCTGCGATATCAGAACCTTTTGGCCTGACATATCCGACTTCAGCATGGCTTTGGGTCACTGACCCTATATGGGATGGGACAGCCAACTCCATCCCATAACCTCCTTAGTCGCCTTTTACAACATGCGTGGAAGGTAAACAGTGTTGCTATTCTTTGCTCCCCTTTCGGGCCCCGGCAAAACACGGGTGGTACAGCCCATTCATGTTTTTAATTTGTATTAGTTTATGTGATGCAATAGCCAACCTCCATCTGACTTATCAACAATCCCTGTTGCTGTTTATAAGAGAACCAAGATATTCAAAACAAATTTGTAACTTGCTCTAGTTTTCTGTTATTGATTGAGATTGACAACGTGTTAGTAGATTTATTGCTCGACATACTAGGTTTTACTAGTTCAGAAATATATTTTGTTTTCTACTGTCTTCTTTGATTGAATTTATGCTGTGTTATCCTTTTGTTCTGTAGGATAGTAGTGTTGCATCATCAGCATGTCTTAGTTCTGATATCCTGTGATCTCTGATATTGAGTGGGTCAAAGTTATTTCACAGAGTTTTGCCATGTGATATTAGCCTTACTAATTAAAAGAAATTTCACAGCCAGTTGGATCTGTATATAACCATAAAAGAAATAAAACCATGACATGATGTATCTCTTCTCGGAACTACCTTCAGAAATCTAGTATGGTCATTTTCCTGCTACAACAATGATACAGCAGGAGTTTGAGAATGAATGTTTAAAAAAATAATTGTTCCAGAAAGTTTCTTACCAACAAACAGTTTCAGATCCTTGCAATCAACCTCATCAGGAAAGTGACTTGAATTCTTGTAAGATATGTTTGACTTTTTAGATCTGGATAAAAAAAATAGAAATTTAAAAATTCTAGAATTACAGCTTTATAAGAAACAAATAAGGAATTGTTTTCTCTCTTTACAATAACACAAGCAGCACTATTTCAGCAATACAAAACAGTAATTTAAGACATAATAATTTATTTGTTAACACCGCTAAATAGAGAAGGTGGTTCCATTCTCTACTCATTATGTGCTATGTTTTATTCCTGATTATATCTTCTTGACAAAACATTGATTTGTAAAATGTCATTATTTAGTGTTTTTTGCAGCAGTTCTAACTATTATTGACTTTAGAGTTCCCCTTGAAGAATGTTCTGTAATTTCTAGGCTTACTTTTTCCATTATAAACTTTTCTTCTGAATATCATCTACACTTTAGACTGAAGCACGTTCACTTTTATATTTTGTGATACAATTTCATTTTGTCATTCTCTCGAAAACTAGCTTCACAAGCTCAGGTCATGTAACCATATCCTTACAGTGTTTTCAACACAATTCTGTCTCAATAGTTTTGAGCTTTATGTGACAGCTCAGTCTGTGATGCCATGTTCAGATTCTGATCATAATTCTCTTTTTCTTTGCATGATAATAGGTGGTACGATTTTATGGAACTACTATTGGATGTCATAATGAGGACATGTTTATATAGTTGAATAGTTTAAACATGTCTCACATGAGTTCTTTTCTTCCGCGTCCATTCTCAAATTCCTGCAGATTAGCAGGATTTAGTCCAGAGAACGCAATGTGTTTTTCAGCTGTAATATGATTGTGCCTTTTGGTCTGATTTAGTGGGTTGGAACAGTCCACATTACCCCAAAAACCTACTTTTATTTCTTACTTACACCATACATTGCAGTCCACAGCGCTGCTATTCTTTGCTCCCTTTTGTGTACCTTGCAATATACAAGCTAGCATGAATTCAAATCAGGGTAATAACTGGATTTTTGTTTTGCTTGCTGTAAAATTAAAAAGCAAGCACCCAATACACATTGTGGCAACTGCTACAGAAAATTGATCATTAAAATCACACCATATACAATCCTCTTGCAATGCTGAATAGGAAATCATGAAGAAGTGAAAGTTTTGTTTAACGGGCATTTTGCCTTTATAGCTACTTAAATTACAATTTCATGATAGTCAATTAATTTTATGAGATGTCCTTTCTCATCTATTCTCTAGAAAATATTTTCTATTATGCAACAACAGTAACCTGGAATCTTACAGAGACCTATTTAAATGCTAAGAAGCTCATGAGCACCACAAAAAACATCATAGATGAAATATCTATATGATATCCTCAAAGACATTGTTACTGAAAACTGTCTCCTCAAAACAAAACAAAAGATAAACATATTTTGCACATATAAAGATGAATTATGTATGGAAAAGTTTAAGGAAAGAGAAAAAGAGGCATCACAAGATGTCAGTGGGCACAGGATATCGAAGATCTTTTGAATACTATACTAGAAGAAGCAGGGCAGCTTGCACAAAATGGAAAAACTTACAGAGTTGTAGTGAAGATAACATTCTGTAAAGGATATGTCACATAAACAAAGTACTACAATTTACCTATATCACAAAAACAAAGTACCTTTTATCCTCACCACCAGTACTGATCCCTCTCAATCTTTCCCTGGCTTCCTCATTCAACCTCTTTGCTAACTCTTTCTGATGTTGCTGCCTTCTTTCTTCTGAAGGTGCTTCTGTCTGAATATCAAAGACAATGAGGTCTCAAATGATAAAATTTAAAAAAAGAAAACAATAAAATTTGATATTCTTTAGTATTTTTTCCTCAAATTCCTGCACATTAACAGGATGTAGTCCAGAGAACAGGTGTTGTGTCATCGCTTACAGGTTGGTTACATGTGCCTCTTGTCCTGACAAATTCCATTTTGGCATGATTTTTTTACCCTCTATGGGATCAGAGAATCTGTTGCACCACTAAAATCCCTTAGTTTCCTCTTACGACAGATATAGCAAGTCACAGTGATGCCATTCTTTGTTCCCCTTTTAGACTCTGGAACCCCATGACGGTCAGTTCCTTGCTGTGGAGATGGGGCTTAGTTCTGCCAACAGAGATTGGAAACTAAGACTGGCCACCCTCCTAAAATTGAGCAAGCCCACAATCTGCTCCAGCAAGTACAGGTGCTACAAGGCGCACTACAGCAATCAGAATGCCACATGCAGTAGGAATATGTTTACATCTGATATATGTTAAGGGGCCTGCCCTGTGACGGACATCCAGGCAGGGATGGTGCCGGACCCTATGCCTGGAAAATAATGCACTGGAATGCTGAAAGTGTCAACAACAAAAAAGTGGAACTCAAAAATATCTTAAATGAAGAGCAAGTAAATGTATGCTGCTTGCAAGAAACCCATCTCAACAAAAATGTGGCTTTCATAATAAGTGGCTTCCAATGCTATTGATCAGACCAAAGAGACAGGTGAAATATGATGCTGGTTAAGAACAATATCAATGCATTCCTACTAGAAACATAAATGGAGAGAGTGGAATATCAGATGTTCCATCTCAGGACAGAAAGTACAGAATTCCACCCTCTCAACTACTAATGTCTGTTAGTACTATACACAGTCTCAATGGAAGCAATACTGATTATATGCAGAGACTTCTATAGCCACTCACAGAGTTGAGGCTATGATCACATGGACAAGAGAGATGAAGAACTAGAATAATGGTGGGATGAACATGAACTTATCCTTATCAATTAACCAATAAGACCCTCCCCCAAACCATCTACTCCATGTCCTGGAGTAGAACATCAATCGTGTTGTTAGAAAATAACTTGGAGGCAGCGACTACCGGCCAGTCGTTCTGACTGTAGATAATGAATATATTAGAGAAAGCAGCACTCTCTAGGTGGAACTACAAGAACTACCAATGTACTAGCCAGAGACCTATATATAAACTGGTAACCCGTTAGGGTCAAAGGGGTACAACATTAGATGCTTCAGAAACGTACCTACAGACAAAGATATCAATAAGGTATTCAACGAATTCTGTAGATATGTATTATAGGCTGCTGGTAAAACCATCCATAGAGGAGCACGTAAACACTACAAACCTTATTGGAGTAGTGGGCTAGAAATGCTGCACAATGAAGTGGAAAAAAACTTGACAGCAGTCAGAGAGAGACATGACCATGTCAAAAGGACAAATATCTACAAGCAGGGGTGCAAAAGGAATGCATTGCTCTTGGCGGACCCAGGGTTAACAGATAACCAAGATCCCAAAAGTGCCTCCTCATGGCGCACCCTGGCAACAGAAATACAGCGGCTCGTACTGATTCTGGCTAAACCTTTTGGAGATAGTGTCCGTGAATGTGGAGGTAACAGATAGAAAGAGACACACTGGTCCAGAGAAACAACAGTGGAATGAAAACTCTATGGACCTTTGCACGAGTTACAAAACACAGTCAAGTTTATAGAAGAAATAAAACTTCAGATGTTCCAGGCATGTTTAAGGCGAACGCATGAGCAATATAATATAATAAAGATATTGACAACTGTTTGCCAATTTATTTATAGATGATGAGATAAATTGAACGAACGAATTTGTAATTAGTGCTAAAGGACAATGGTACAATTTAAATGTGTGGTGTGGAAACTAAAAACTGTAAGCTTTGTGAATGATGAAGAACTGCATTCATCATTTATTGTATCATACCTTCTTTTGATTTTTATCCATGTTTGACTGAGGAAAAGTATTCATCAAATTCATTAAGATAACAAGAATTGTGTAAGTTGATAGATAACAACCTGTGAAGCCAGGATACTCTAAAACTAACTTATATGAGACCACATTTTGGTTATGAGTTTATTCATAAGTAAAAGGTTGCTTCATATTTGGAAAAAATAATTTTGCTGTCAATGAAAATATAATTCTAATACAGGATGAGACTTATAAGCGATCAAATTATTTGTATGTTTGTTTGAGAACTCCAGGAATTGCAAGCGATTAGCTCTTACTTTCTATGTGTAATAGGGTGGTTTTTCTGAGCTTTCTTTCATACGCAGCAGACTTCAGTTTTCTGGTTAGTGCAATGCCTATTGAAGGAGCCTTCTACTCAGAGGGGGTATATAACTGTATAGATGACATGCTACAAAGCTTCCATATGAGAGCCTCAATATAACAGCATGTCATCTACTAAGAGTAAAACTAAGGTTTTCTGTTGCATGGGTGATTTGTCTTAGTGGGACCCACAGATACAAATGCATGTGTAATTATTTGTATGAAATTACTCATAACTATAAGGTTACTTCATATTTTCTAAATTTGCTTTCGATGACAAAATAATTCTAATACAGGATGAGATTTATATGAGACCAAATTTTTACAATGAAATCACTCATTTCTATAACATTATTTCATATTTGAACAAATAATTTCTTCTGTTGATGAGAATGTTGTTCTAATACCAGATGAGTTTAGAGTCAGTGGGACCTCTGCAAGAATGTATATCCCTTTAAAACTCTATTCTCATGAAAAATGTGATCACATTCCAGCACTGGTTACAAACAATATAACTACTTGTGTCTTCAAAATTTTCATACGCTAGTGTCATTATTAAAGTGACAAAGAAAAAAAACTTGCTTTTATCAATAAATGAAACCATTTAGCTATTCTATTAAACAATTAATTCAAAACAATTTCTCAAGTGTAAAAAAAAAATAATCGATTATTATTTTTCTAAATAACCAAACTGTCACAGGAAATCTGACAAGGTGGGCAGTGCAGCAGTAACAAAAATAAAAATCGATAACACCAATGATAATGTATTATTGTTACTGATTACTAAAAACACAATATGTTATTTTTGCCATTTATTAGTTATATTAGTAATCAGTGACAATAATACATTATCAATGGTGTTATCGATTTTTATTTTTCTAACATTTTACTAGTCAATTGGCCACATTGAAGCCATGCAGTTATTTGGACTGTTGTCAAAAGTGGCCGACATTGATACCAATGGACTGTTGCAGAATTTTATGCAATTGGATGTCATCTGCATACAGGCATAGTCCTACTCAGAGTAGGAGACAACTCAAAACATAGTATAGTACAGAATGTTGGGAATCTTCTGGGTATGAAAAGAAGCTCTGGAGAAGCATCCCCCCTCACCTCCCCTTCCTGAATTATACATTCAATTAAACAACTTCATTTTTAATATGAATGAGTGTCTCTATAATTACCAATCCAATCTTTCTATTTATTAAACTTTCTGTAGAGCTCGTGTGTTAGAAATCCTTTATCTATTTCTGTAGAGCTTGTGTGTTAAAAATCCTTTATCTATTTCTGTAGAGTCCTTTCATTTCTTACTACTCTTATATTTATTTTCAAACTCTTTCTTTTCAAGTTTCCAAAATGTGTATTAATTATGTAGTAGTAGTGTAGTCTCATTATAAACTTTGATGTTTTCCATGAGATAATATATGTTGGCCTCACTATGAACCTTGCAGTTTATAAAGAGGAAGAAATACATGTTGGCCTCACCATAAGCCTTGAAATTTTCCATGAGGACAGAATATATATTGGCCTCATCATAAGAGTGACACTTTCAAACAGGCAAGAATGTATGTTGGCCCCCATCATAAGAGCGATGCTTTCAAACAGGTAAGAATTTATGTTGGCCTCATCATAGTCATAACACCTGTGTTTGCCTGCCCGAGAGGGGAGCAAAGAATAGCAACACTGTTTACCTTCCATGAACATTGCAAGAGGCGACTAAGGAGGTTATGGGATGGAGTTGGCTGTCTCATCCCATATAGGGCCAGTGGTCCAAAGCCATGCTGAAGTCGGATGTGTCAGGCCAAAAGGTGCAGATATCGCAGCAATGCTGCAAACCATGACACAACACATTCCATTCTCCTGACAACATCCTGCTAATCTGCAGGAGTTTGAGAATGAACTTGAAGAACAAGAAGTCATAAGTTTTCAATCAGGAAAAAATATATGTTTGCCTCATAATAAGCCATAAAAAAGAGAAAAGAATGTATGTTTGAAATTCTGGCTCCTTTATACGTTTCCATCAATGTTCATATGATTCACTGTTGGAGAATCTTGTTTCAGACGGTCTATTAGGTTTTTCTTGTTGCTACACTCTAGGTACTTTTTACAAGTGGTGTAGCCTACTATATGTCCAGCAGTCATTGTTCACTTCTTATGATACACTGGATATGCAAGGGTTAATATTCTTTGTTCCCTTTTCTGTTCCTGAGTTATACACTGTAGGTCTAATCACTTACATTCATAACATCATCAATTTGACAAAAAACTGAAAAATCAGTTGTTTCTTTGCATTCATTCTCAAACTCCCTACGGATCTCTTTTGCAGCAGGACAATAGTCCTATTAGATTTCCAGCATGTCATCCAGAGAACAGAGATGCGCTGTATCATCATTTTATTTGAGACAGTGGCCTGACACATCCAATGTTTGTTATGTTAAAAATCAATGAAATATTACCTATGTATTGAAGGGTCCCAAAAGGGGAGCTACGAATAATGACCATGTCACCTGCCATGTATGTCATAGAAGGCAACTAAGGAGGTTTTAGAGGTGGAGTTGGCTGTCCCATCCCATAGAGTGACCCAGAAGCCATGCCGAACTCTGATGTGTCTGGTGAAAAGTTGAAGATATTGCAGCCAAGCTGTAAATCATGACACAATGAATTTCATTCTCAGGACTATATCCTGCTAATCTGCAGGTGTTTGAGAACAAATGCTGAAGAAGAAGAGTCAATCCAATGACAAGTAATGCAGCACTATGATTCATTGTTCAGTATGTCCAAAATTCAGTAGTTAGAAATTTATGGCACAATCTTGTAAACTTTTCTAGGAGCTCTGAAGAGTTTTAGTCGTTCATACGTAAAATCGAATTATCAATTTCTCTGTAACTTACTGAAAAAAATATCTAGGTCTGCTCCTGTGTCTTTTTTGTTCCCAGTTATCTCATCTTATACTTTGTGTTACAACTCAATAAATTAAAGACACTTTGTGAGTTAGAAACTATAGGATGAGCTTCACCGTGGTGGACCAATAGGTTGTGAAGTTCCCAGCAAACAATACCTGTCTAACTATTGCGACAACTTTTTATGTGTTGCGATCCCCATTATGATCCTCGCTGAGGCAATGAAAGAGCAGGTCAACTGGCGTCAAGCGCGATTGTGACACAGGGTGATGGATTGAGCTGACGTTTTGAACTCCATAAGAGATATAGCATGCAAGAGTGAGACTACAGTGGATGATGATTCCATTTCAATGGCGCAGAAGAATGATGGTCAACCAACAGAGGACCAGTACTGTCAACAGAAGTGTAATGGTGGATACACTCAGGGAGAGATAGCAACTATGGACATGTCCAGTTTGCAGTGATGATAATCCGACGACTAACTAACTTTCTTCATGAATTACAAGCAATTAGCTCTTACTTCCTATGTGCAATAAGGTGTTTTCTCCAGATCTTTATTTCATATCCAGAAGACTCTTAACTCTCAATTGTGTGCAATACCCTGAGAAGAAGTCTCCTATGCATAGGGGGTAAATAATTCTTATCACTGACCACTTCCAATTTTGAGTTTACCTCAACACTCTAGCATTTGAATATTTATTCTCCATCCTAAAACTAATTTTCAATGTTATAATCCCAACAAAATTAATAGATCAAAACTATAAACTGTTAGTAGATCAATTAACTGCTAAGATGTGCATCATTAGTTACAATACAGTCTTTACTGTTAAAAGGTTACAAATCATGATGACTATTATCAGAAAGCAGTTAAAAATACAAATTGGGTTTTTCCACACAAGTATAAAAGTTCATTTTCACATGCGGAAGGCCACACCGGTCTAATAAAGCGGGTATCATCTAGATCTTTCAATCACATTTAAAATTTTCTTTTTTAAAAACCGGACAATGCAGTCTTAAAAAACAAACCGGACACAAAATGTCGATGTTAAAATCCAGACATGTTAGACGTATGGTCAACCTAAGCAAAACCAATGATATTTACTTGACTATTGTAACAGAACAAAACAAAATGAAATAAAATAAATAGGCAAATGTAATTCCTGAGCATATAATTTGAGGTGGTAGAGACTAAGCTTTATTATTAGAAAAATAATTGTGGAAACAATTAATTCATATTGGAAACAATACCCTAGTTCTGCTCTCCACCATAGTAGTTCTTCTCCCTCTTCCCAATAGCTGCTCAGCTTCTTTTTTTAATTCATTCTCTTCCTCCTCTACTTCATCATCCTCATCATCATCTTTGAGAAATATGCCAATATGCTTTAATCTCTTCCTTGTTGATGTTAGTATTGTAGCAGGTGAGCCCTGAAATGAAAATAATACCACACTGGAATGTAATGAAGATAGGAAGAACAGAAAGAAACACTAATATATATATATATTGGAAACGACAGATTTAAACAAGTGACAGAATTCACATACCTAGGAAGCAATATAAAAACAGACGGCAGGAGCAGCACAGAAATACACAATAGATGTAGTACAGGATACCATGCCCTAGGACAAATGACACCAATCTTCAGAAACAAAAATTTAGATTTAAACACCAAAATAACACTATTCAAAACAACTATTATACCAATGCTGTGTTACCAATGCCAAACATGGACAATGACAGCACAAGATAAATGTAAACTTGTGACAGCTGAAATGACATGATTGCGCAAAATCCTAGGAATATTGTTAAGAGAAAGTGAAAAATGAGGACATTAGACAAAGAACCAGTACCATTCTAATCTTCGAATATATTAAGAGACAACAGATAAAATGGTTTGCACACATCAGCAGACTACCATCAGACAGCATACCACAGCAAGCTATGCTATGCAGATACAGTGAAGGCACACCTAGAGGCCGACCACGAAATGATGGACCACCGAAATAAAAGAGGCGACAAACTCCACAACATACTCAGCACACACAAGGGCCATCTCCAGAAAACTCTTCTACCCCTAACACTGATAGGCATCAAAGGGTTTAGCGAATAGATAGACTGAATGTTCATATAAGGTTTGTAACTATTAATTTCACCATTATACATCACACTCTTATTATGTAGAAAATGGATGTTCTGGAACTACATTGTACAAATTGAATGGTAGCACATCATACTTCATGATCACTGGAGGAAATCACACAAAATTTCATGTTAGTCATCAGAGAAGAATACACAAGAAGAATATACACTCAAGAACTTTCTATATATAACAACTGCTACATGATGAACTCGAGACAGGCACCAGTAAAGATGGAGAACAGAAGAAGTGTTTTAAAGACATGCTTAAGACATCCCTGACTTCAACACAGGCATTAATTCATGGGAGAGTCTTGTGCAAGACAGATCAGAATTGCATTGTAAAATCAGGAGTGGTGCTACTGCTGCAGAGAACCTTAGATACAATCCCCTCAATGTGCGAAATGAAAGGCAAGAGTTGCTCAAAGTCTCACAAACTCCTACCACACATGTTCAGAGTGCTGCAGAAAATTTCAGGCATGCACAAGACTCATTAATCACATCTGATACAGTATTACACCATAATGCTATGGCCAGGGGATATATTTCATTTTTCTAAAATTTCAAACTCTCGATGTGAAAACTCAAAATTACAGAGATAGCCTGCTTCTGAAATTCCAATTTCACAGAGGCTCTCCAAAATCTTATCCATACATTCATTAGCCCCCATACTTCTATGTTGAGTTCCAGTTTAGTGCTTCTCAGGTTATGGTACCTTTTTAAAAGGCGAAAATTAACTGGATGTCAATGAGATGTGGTTTATTGAAAATAATAATAATAATAATGAAATAATAATACTATGGAAGGCTAAGATACTAATATGGAGGTCTTCAGAGATGCTGGAGTAAAAAGACAAATTATAGCAACTATGTAATAAGAAGAGCAACATTGAACCAGTAGCCACCAGAAGGATAAAGTAAGGAACAGGCAGATGATGGGCATCTGTGGTTAAGTCAATAGTGACACCAGCAGTGGTAAAAGATCAATCAAGTTTGGCCATGGGTAGCCTTTAGATTGGTGACAAGTATGCAGTATGAGCAATTATTATAAAACAGATTACAACATATGGCTGGTATACTAATGATATGGTACAGTGTTCTCTGCAATTGGTAAAAACAGCAAAAATATGATTTGCAACCTCTGAAGTCAGATGTGTAGGGCCATTACTGCAAATGTTCTGGTACCAGAACAAACCCCTTGGAGTGAAAGTCATGGAATACATATATACAGTCAGACTGACATTAAAGGAATACTAAGCGATGATGAACAGAACAGTGTGCAGCGAAGGAGAGTCACCCTCAGTTTCCTGGACGATGAATATCCACAAGACATATGGGCCAGCACAGAATACTGTGAGGAATGGAGGTGCAGGTGTATATATCGAATATCCACACAAGCCTAGAGATACGATCAGAACACATACTGAGAAATTCAGCAATAATTATTATGCAGAAATTCAGGCAATTAGGGTGGCAACTGAAAAACTGCTGAACTCCAACCCTGGCCTACAGCCAAACCCTGGCCTACAGCCAGTGGTATTCCTGACAGATGCAAGGTCAGTGCTTCAAGCTCTCCAGTCTGGAAAACTAACAGACTTACAAAAACTACTTAATAATCTGTCTTACCAGTATAGGGTAACTATGCAGTGGATACCCTCTCACTGTGAAATACCAGGAAATGAAAAAGCAGATGAACTGGCTAAGGAAGGTGCTGCCGAAAGCCAACCAGATGTACCAATCACCTACTATCAGAAAAAACAGATGATCAAGTCAATAAGAAAGCCAGAAACACCAACATAAGATGACTATCACATTATGAAAAGATCAAAACAAGTTATAATTCTACGTCTCAGAACGGGACACAACCGACTTCGCAGTCACATGTACACAAAATTCAAGATCGGCAACACGGCCATGTGGACAGACAGTACAGAGTGTCAAACATATACTTCAAGAGTGCTCTGAGAATTAAATGCTGAGGCAGACATATTGGCCAGAGAAAACAACACTGGAATCAAAGCTCTATGGGTCACCCTATGAACTATAAAAGACAGTGAGTTTTATTCAGGAGACAGAATTACAGGTATAGACATGTTTCAAGTGAATGAAAGAAGAAGAAGAAGGAAACCTACACAATTTAACTCTGGCACCGCATCTTTGACTATTTACATACTCAAATCAAACTCTTTCAAACAGTAACTTTAAATGCTGCAATTACCTCATTTACAAGAACAGTATCTCCCAAAAACAAGGCAACATTCTTAGATCCACCTTTCAAATCGGAGAAGCCAATGCTGACATTGAACACCATACCTGCAAGCAAGATATCCATGATAGCTCAAAATATATAAAAGTTTTAAAAATGCAATTGGAAATGAATATTCCAAATTCTACATCTATGTTATCACCATCAAGTGCTGCCTCCATAATGAAGGTTGCCTGCAACAGACCTCCAACATTCTGTCTCTTACCTTGATGGTATACTCTGCTAGACTGTATCCTATCCAACTCATGATGTTTCCCCTCCAATTTGTATCTCTGCCTATCTCTTGTTCGCCTCCCCTCAACTCTACCTTTAACTTTAGTACACTTGTTGATATATCTCAGCAAAGATGGCAGAAATGGCATACACCTTTGCCTAGTCTATTGTATTTTTGCTATGCCCCATATTCAGCAAAATGAAAATCACATGATCATTAATGTCATGTGATAGGAATAAGTGAATCAGAGCAGTAGTATTCCGCTTCTGATCCCAGTAATGGTGTATAAATATAGGACACAATCTGACAAAAAAATTATAAAGATCAAGAGACATCCATTGGCCGGTTACAATGGCTGTCAATATAATTGATGTAAAATCAATATGGATTGTGATTCTGATAGGAATTCTTGGAAATTAAGTTTGTTTTCAAAGTACATATCCCGCCGAAGATGGATGTGTCTGGCCATTGGCGCAAATAAAACGGTGACACAACGCATTTCCATTCTCTGAAATACATCCTGCTGGAAATCTAGTAGGACAATGGTCCTGATGTAAGGGAGATCCAGCGGGAGTTTGAGAATGAAAGCTGAAGAAGAAGAAGAAAGTACATATAGTAACACATTGATTTTGTTATGATATTACATTACACGGTATGGATCTAAATTTCTTTTACAAGATTACAGTCAAGACTAGGTCTAACTCTAGAGAATGATTTTTTCTACAATGTAAGTTACTTTTATATGTCTAGTTATTTCCCCAACGACATTATATTAGTCTTGTTATGAAACTACATAAATACAATAGACTTCAATGTGTTACAGTGTGTAAAATGAAGTTTTCAGGGCTGCCACATCAGAAAATAAATAAATATCAGCAATTTAAAAAAAAAATTTTTTTTATATGATTCTGATGTTTTACCCTTTTCCCCATCTTTACGAACCTTCTCACACCTGTATACATACACAAACAAAACTTACACCAATATATGCTGTATGCATTTCTTTATTTACATGTGCAAAAACTATTCTTAAATCTCTAAAAACAAGAAAGTTATCAAACACCCACACACAAAAATCCACAAATTTTCAAAAAAAGAATACGGTGGCAAAAACTGACTGTTATTTTGAACTGGCTTGCTAAAGGTCAAGTAAGGTCTTCACAAGGTGTCATGTCTTTTAATATGTTCAAAATATTATTTTTTTTCATCAATAGTTCTTTTTAAAATGCAGTGTTGTCAGAACCCCTTTATTCTTTATTAATTTTGTTAAATCTTTCCATGAAGTTCTCTCTATTCTTCTATATATCCACACGTCAAGGGCATAAATTAAAAGAATAGATTAAAAGTCTGTTAATTTGTTCATTATCCATTTTTCTGAGCCATATATTAATGTAGAATACATGTAGCATTTTATAACTCTCATATTTAGTTTGTGATTTGTTTAAATGTTAATATTTTCCTTATCTCATTGAAAGTGCTTCAGCCATTTCTATTCTTTTAACTTCTGTTTCACATCTACCATAATTTGTAATTATGTGCCCAAAGTATTGGTAATTATCTACTTGTTATAGTATCTCTATCAACGTAAATGTGTAGCATAGAAATGGTATTCACCTAGAGACTAAGCTGAAAGTGCACAGAGCAGTGATACTTCCAGTGCTGTTATACACTAGTGAAACATGGAGTGTGTATAGATGTCATGTGAAGAAATGCAATCACTTTCACACAACAAGTTATGAACATCAGATGGCAAGGCAAGATTCCAGATATCACTGTTCTTAACAGAGCTGGTATCCCTAGTATTGACTCTATTCTGATCCAGACACAGATTCGTTGGGCTGGACATCTGGTACATATGCCTGATGACCGCCTCCCAAAGATACTTCTCTATGGTGAGTTTCAGAAGGGTATATGAACTCAATGTGGCCAAATGAAGTACTACAAGGTTGCATCAAAGACATCACTGAAAGCCTTTGAAATAGACCAAGATACATGGAAAGAACTTGCACAAAATAGAGCTACATGTCAATAAAGGTGAAGCATCTTGTGAGATGAGAAGAAATACAGCAGCTCAAGAGGACCTTATGTTTCAAGTAATAGGAGTTGCAGATTTCTTGAAGCTGTAGGTGTCATTATTTGATTTATGGAAGTTTCTTTTGCTTCTACTTTTTACAGGTTGGGGTATAGCCAACTCCTTGCTCAACCCCTTTAGTTGCTTCTTATGATGTATAGAAAGGCGAAGTATTACTAACTTTTTGTCACCCTATTGAGCTTCAGGAGTGGTTGTAGCTTTCTAGATACCTTGAACAGCATTTAAAAATATGTTTTAAATATTAATGAGACAAGATATTTTTGTTGATGATTTCTGAAATTGACTACACTATACAAGAATTATGATTCAGATAACATACAAAACTACATAAAGAAAGAGAAAGAATCAGCGTCCTAGGCTTTACACACAATTTCATGGAAACAAGTTTTGAAATTTGGCCAAATTAACACCTCTCAAAATCAGGTACTTAGGCACAGTTTATCAGTAAAACACACAATTTAATTGTTATTATCCCAAATGGCTTCCGTTGACAACATTAGTGTGTGAAAATCTTATAATTTAGGATAGTAAAGTAACCCATAGCATTTATTAATGCTGTAGGGGTGTGAGATGTTAGCAATCTCACATTTCAGTGGCTCTGCAAATGAGGGCGGTAGCCATCTCCTCCCCTTCGCAGTCTTTACTTCCCGGATTAATCTGGTACCCATTTAAGGCTGGGCCGACCCAGGAGCCGTTGCGATCTGAAAAACATTTCCGCCTCAACTGGGGAATGAACCAAGGACCACTTATATGCGAAGCCAGTGCACTAACCACTGCGCTACACGGCTCCCAATAATGTAGGATACTGACACAGAAAGGAAGTGTTTGTGGCTAGTTAATTTGGTCATATTTTATCTCCAGTGTATGGTGGAGGCCAGAAAGGAGAACAAAGAATAGCAAAATTGTGATCCGCCATGCATGTTCATAAGAGACAACTAAAGTGGTTTGGGGGATAAGTCTCCTCACATAGGTAAAAAATGACTAAAATTCATGTCGAAGTCAGATGTGTCATACCCTAAGGTATAGATATCATTGTAAAGCTGTAAACCATGACACAACACATTCTGCTCTCAGGAATACATCCTACTAACTAACAGGAATTTAAGAATGAATGTGGAAGAAGATCCTTATCTTTGAATTGGTGTAGAAGATTTTGATAATTCACAGCAATATTATCCAGAACTTGGTGAAGCAGAAGTAAAGTACACTACACATATTTCTTTTATCATGAGTAACATTATATATGGTATCCCATTAGGGAGAGAAATTACATTTATTGCTCTATAGATTGAATGTTCTTAAGTACCCAAAATAATATTACAACTGGTTTCAAGCTTTATCACAGGTGACTTGTGTTAATTCATCTTCATCTTCCTGCGCATGCGGTTGTGTCTGTGGGTCTCACCAATGGCTCACTAGACAAACCAACCATGCAACAGAAAACCTTAGTAGATTACATGCCTTTATATTGAGGTTATCTTCTTATAGAAGCTTCATGGCACATCATCTATACGTAGTCGTAACCTTCGATAACAGTTACCATGTTGTTCCGACATGCCGATGTTGTGCTTGAACTAGTTACGGGCACGGCATGGGTGGGCGGAACAACAAAGAAAACTGTCGCAAGGGCCAGAGTTGTGCCCTGATGTTGAGGTCTGTTTCGGCGACATTGGACTCGAAACACTGAGTCGAATAGCTGCTGGAACAGAGGGCAGTGCACTTATGGGAATGCCCCACGTGCTGTGAGGCCAGTTTTCTAATCAAGAATCAAGATGAATTCATCTTCCACGTCAACTAGGCTCATCCCTTACTGGGTTCCAGATGTTGCAAGATCCCATATTTTTAATGTACAAGTAGGATTAGGTTGACAGGTACTGTGAAAACCAGGCACAACTTAGCCTTTTAAATAACTGCCCAGATTAAGCATAAAGATTCAATATATATGCTTAACCATACGGGTTCTATAGCTGCCTATAACCATCGACGTCATTACGTAACTAGCGCAGATAGGTATCTCCATTCACCCTCGCTGCTATGTCCAGACTCATCAGTACGGAATAAAACAAAGTTAAGCTCACATGACATAGAATTTCCGCGACATGAAGCTAAGAATATGGCACAGCCTAAAGGTCAAATTTCTTTACACATTACGATTGTAAGAAGGGAGAAAGCCTGCTGATTTTTTCAACAAATTTCTGGAACACTTTGTCCATTTTCGAAGCCATTATTTACTAGCAAATTTAGTAATGCATGGTAAGTGATTGTCATGGAAAGTAATGTCTATATTGTTTTAATTGTTGTTTTTTAGTTGTTGTATATTATAAGAATGTTCGTTTGTTCATTGAAAAACACAAAAACAATATGTACCATAGGAGCCACGTGTCTTGATGAAATATTATTATGTTGTAAGTAGTTCTAGACCTAGTGTTGGATGTACGTATGTGATTTCTTCATGTTTTATTAGTTTGTTCTGTCCATTATTATATTAGTTGGGATATGAAACAACATATATACAACAGGAATAGGTATTTAGAACAATTTTATCAGTGTTGCCACACACTTTTCAAGTATTAGGGTCACCAAGAAATTATATTTTTCGATTTTTTAAAATGGCATTTTGCAATTTTCCCACCAGTTTTCGACTTCAAAGTTTAATCACAACTGTCACATCATTATCATACATACAACAACAAAAAACACACGATTATATTCATTATTCGCTCCTTTATTTACATGTGCAAAAATGATATTTATCTCTTTACAAACAAAAAAGTTATCGCGTTTACCAAACATTCACCATAAATAACGCAAATTGTCTAAAAAGAATCCAGGCACAGGGAAAAAATTGCATAATTTTAATCCAGAGCCCGAAATGTTAAATATCATTTGCAAAGAGATATCATCATTATCATATGCAGAAAGGTTTTGTTGTATATCTTTGTCCCATATCCCAATGAATCTGATTTTAATAGATATTTTTAGATTGATGATTTAATTAAGAGCAATGTACATCTCTTTGAGGGTGTTTATAAGTAGAAAAGACCTTTATAAAAATGTTATTCCTGGACTGAATTTTTCCTACTTTCTTCTGTTAATTGAAGTCCTTCTGGTAAAGTGAAGTTTTTCCTCTGCTAACTTTCTTTCATAAAAAAAAACTTTCATTACTGTGTGTTTTCCTGTTAAGGAGTGCAGGGAGGCTGTTACGACTGTGGAAATAAAGGCTGCTTTGCCAAAGCTGTCGCCATGACGTGTAAAGGAAGAATTTTTTATTGCACCTCCAAAAGATAAAAATCCTTGTCCCAACCACAGATTTAACCCGAGACCTCAGGAATCTGAGGCCGGCGTTCTAGCCGTACGGCCACATGCTAAAACTTATCTTTAATTCTGTTATGTGAAGTTTTTCTCTTGTTAAGTGAAGTTTTCTTCTACGTGAACTTTTTCTTCTGTTATGTTAAATTTGTATCCTGTTATATGAAACTTTTCTTATATTATGTGACGTAATCACCAAGACTATAATGCTCGGTTAAGTACACTGATTTTTTAGCACGGCATGCTCTATGAAGTTAGTTTTAATGTGGTGGCTTTCTTGGGCGTGAATCATGTGAAAATCCTTTGCTACAGTAGGGGAAATACAGATTAAAAGACCAACTCATAAGCAGCTAATCTAATATAATCATCCACCAAATACCTTTCTTTGCTGGAGCTCTAGTTTTTGGTGCAATGAGTAAAGATGCTTCTCTGAACTCAATCCCCATAGCAAACCCAAAACTTTGAATCAATTTGTCTGTGAGGTCAGGGTAATCCTTCTTGACCATGGCAACACCAGCTTCATAAACATCACTCAGTTTTACACCTTGATCATCAAATGTACAGAATAAATGGGAAAAAAAAAGGTTTAGATACTGACACACACATTACGGCTCATTATTATCTTTAAATTATTTTAGATTTATTAATGGTAGCAACAGAGATGAGATGTCTGAGAAAAGCCACAGGAGTGACCAGAAGACACAGAATTAGAAACGATGTCATAAGAGAAAGAGTGGATGTTATATCAATTCTACAATACATACAAAACCAACAGATACAATTGTTTGGTCATCTGGAAAGAATGCTGTGTGATTCATTAGTTTATAAAACATATGTGAAGAGAGGAGAAGCAGAAAGAAGAGCCAAGTGTAGACCTAGAGTACCCTGGATCGACAACATCAAAGAGACATTACACGAACACCAAATAACATTATCTGAAGCTGCCAGAAAAGCGAGAACAAGAATATTGTATCTCCCTCGACACCTGTAAAGGGTAAAAGAGGAAAGAAGAAGAATTTTAGAAAAAAATAGTTGAATAGCAATGCTCTGTACAGAATAATCTTCAGTTTCAGTTATATTATTTTTATGAATATATTATTGTAATTCTCTTAAACATGTCCTATTCAAAATAAGTCAGAAGAGAATTAATATTGATAACCATGCTTTGTAAGAAGTGACAAATTACGAATATTTAGGAGGTAACATTAACAGTACAGGAGAGAGACTTCATCAGAAAGAGAGCAACAATAGCGATGCCGAAATTAAAACTTAAAAAACTGGCACGGTAACTAAGCTATGTTTATTACATACATGTGTGTTCCCAGTGGTGACCTACAGTTGTGAAACATGGACAATAAATACAAATACAGAATAGAGGCTTTCAAAATTAAGTGCTATAGACGAGTTCTGAGAATACCATGAACAGCAGGGAAATCCACCAAGACGTGCTTAGGAAAATCAGCACCCAAGAAGGCGGGCTTTTAAACACCATATTAAGAAGGTAGCTGGTTTTTTTTTCGGCCATGTGAAGAGACAATATGGAATGAAAGAGTGTTGTTGGAAGGGCCAATAGAAGACAGAAGAGAGGCAAAGATCGACCAAGATGTCGCTAGACAAGGCGGGATAACTTGCCAGAGACTGTGTGCGGAATGTACTATTCAGACACATAGTTTCACACCTTCAAACAATAATCTCCAGAGATTTCATTAAAAAATGCACTTTTAAATAAGACAGCATAACCCGGGATCAAACCATCAACCTCCTGATCACAAGACAAATGGTGTAACCACTATGCCATAAAGATCCTCATTTTATTCGTATAACTACTTTCAACAACATTAAACAAATTACAAACTTTTTTAAAGGAATCTGTTATAAAATGACAGATAACTACTAGAGACAAATGATTCTATAAACATTAAGCACCAGTTCTTATAAACATTAAGCACCAGTTCTAGTCAGCATAGCTAAAAGAAAGAAAATAGAAAAGGTAAGACCAGAAAGTTCACAAAGATTTATAACGAAACAAATATGAAGATGTGATGACTAGGTGGTACATGGTAAGGATGGAAAAAAATTGATAAAAAATGTGAAATTAATTGAAAATGAGATTAATAAAATATGCATAAAACTATAGTGTATAAATGCTACTGACTGATACAGCAATATTTTTTTTGGAATTCTAAAGACAATAAGTGAATGAAATCAACTGGAATAATGCAAGTAAGTCAAGTGTGGTTATAAAATGGATAGACAAAACATACCGTGCTGTAGCTTGGCGATCACCTCTTCTTCAACATTAACTAAGAACTCATACACCTTCTGTACAGACTCCTCTGGGTTGACAAGCAATGTACGCACAATATTTGAGCAGTATGATTTGTAACGGACTCCCATTGCACAAACAATTGCATCAAATTGCAGGTTATTTTCATCACTGCAATGAAAATGCAACAAGTTCCTTAAGATCTTTAGTTGTTAAAATTATACTTCGTGGCTGGTCATAAATTACATCAACAATTAGGGAGAAGGGGTATGAAAAAAGTTTGACAGTTGTTGACATGGTAGTCATTTGACAAAAGTTGACATCAACAATATCATTTTTTATACTCTTAACTATCAATTAAATTGTCTGAATATGAGACATTTTTCTAAAAAGAAGAGAATAGTTTAGTTGTTTGTTTTGGTTAAAAAATTTTGGAAATCTCTAAAATGATGATTAATTGAGGTATTATTGGTTAATACGTCTAACTCAATAGTGACACTGTTACCTGCTATGCACATCATAAGAGGTGACTAAGGAGATTTGGGGTGGTATTGGCTGTCACATCCCAATGAGGGTCAGGTCAAAATGACCCAGAAGCCGTGTTCAAGGCTGATGTAGTAGGCTGAAAGGTCAAATATCACAGCTAAGCTGTAAACCATGATACAACACTCCATCCTCTGGACTACATCCTGCTAATTTGCAGGAGTTGATGAATATAGAGGAAGAAGGTCTAACTCACTGTTATGTTATTAATGTTTACTAGATTCCTATTGCAGCAGGACAATGGCTCTACTATCAATCAATAAACCCATAACCCTTCAGGGTCGTAGGGGTACCACATTGGATGCTTCAGCACACAGAGTCCTCCAGCGAATTCTATCGTCAGCGATGCGGATGAGTGTGGAAATATCTAGCCCTGTCCATTCCTTGATGTTGTCTGTCCATG
Organism: Meghimatium bilineatum; assembly: GCA_034231615.1. NCBI lineage: Eukaryota > Metazoa > Mollusca > Gastropoda > Stylommatophora > Philomycidae > Meghimatium > Meghimatium bilineatum. The sequence goes on along the minus strand of CM067308.1, from coordinate 37,066,468 downwards.
TCTTTATTTGTCCTCCTCTGCTTCTTCCACCCTCGACAGTTCCCCGCAGTATTGTTTTTGACAAGGAATCATGCCTGCATACATGTCCGAACCATGCTAGTTTTCGTCGTTTCACTATTGAAAGCAATGGCTCCTGGACACCTGCACACATCTCTACTTTATTTCTTACGTACACATTGGTCTTATGTTCCCTATAGGAAATTCGTAGAATTCTTCTGTAGCATTTATACTCGAAAGCCTGTAATCTTCTCTCCATGTCCGCAGTGAGTGTCCAACTCTCACAACCATACAACACAACAGAAAGCACCAGCGACCTATACAGTTTGATTTTCACTCCAACACTGATGTTGCTTTTCCACATCACAGTTAGCCTTGACAATGACGCTAAAGCCATCTCCAGCCTTATTTTTAGTTCTGCTTTGCATTTACCATCGCTGCATATACTGGATCCGAGGTATTTGAAGGTATTCACCTCTTCAAGCTTGTGTCCATTCATCATGATATTAGTCTGGTTTTCTGTGTCTCTGCTGTTTACCAAAATTTTGCTCTTATCTGAATTGATTTCCATTCCGTACTTGCTGGTAACTTTTTCTAACTTTGATGTTAATTCTTGCAATGATTGTTCTGACCCAGCTATAAGATCAATATCATCAGCGAAACGCAAGTTGCAAATAGGGCGACCTCCGATCGATATGGACGTGTTGTAGTCATGCTCTACTATATTTACTGCAGGATGTAGTCCAGAGAACAGAGATGTGTGGTGGCACAGTTTTATTTGTACTAATAGCTCAATATATCTGAATTTGACAGTGGTATGTATATATATTCAGTGTTTTACCAATTGCAGTGAATGGTGGACTATTTATATTTGCTGGTAATTTTTAAAAAAATTTTTTCCATTAATTCTCGTTCTGATTCAGCTATAAAATTAATATCATAAGCGAAATGCAAATGGATCTAGGTGTGTTGTAATCCTGAAGGGTATCCTATATTGTGTGTTCTAGGTATATGCTTAAAAGTATGTGAGACATTATACATTATTGCCAAACCCCCACAACTCGCTAATTGCATTATGTGATAAGATAGCACTTCTTGTATTTCTTGTATTTAACAATGTCTATGATGGTGGTGTCAAAATTAAATTGTCTCAGTAGTCTGACGGGGTGAAAAGGGTACCACACTGCTCTCAGCGGACCCAGGGTCAGCAGATAACCAAGATCCCAAATTTACCTCCTCGTGGAGCACCCTGGAAAGAGAAATACATCTGCTCATGATGATTCTGGCTAAATCTTTCGAGAATCGTTTCCGTGAATGTGGAGGCAATAAATGTAAAGAGAATTGACTGCTAAAGAGACAGTCAATACCTCCAACACCACTGCGCTAACACAGATAGTTGCACTGTCGATACACAGTGGCGCTACTCAGTCTGAGCATTGGAGGGGGGCCAATGAAAATTACACCAAAATAAATACATGGCGAGATAAAAAAAAGATAACATACTGAGTACAATGAGAGGGCAGCAAAGTGGCAGCGCTAAGTGCAAATAGAAATGGAAAACTTTCCAAGGAAATTGGAACTATAAGCTGTTAGCTCAAGACAAGCTTCTAGTTACTGTTGCTCCTTACAGGCAGAAATCCAATCGTGGGTGCCTAGCAAAGAGATGTGCCCTTGCCTAATTCTACTGTCAAGCTTCCCTATACAGGAAACATGCTCGCAGAGAGAATGGGTTCCATACCCATTGGACTCAGGCACAAATGGAACAACGAAGGCAGCCCTGACCGAATTGTATTGTCAAGCCTTCCTATACCAAAAACATGTTCGCAGAGAGAAAGCGTGCAGTATCCGATGGACTCAGACAAAAATGGGACAGTCATTTAGCTCAAGAATACGCTTTGCTCCCAAATGCGTGGTGAGACTCAGACTTAGATGAGGAGTTCACGGTGTCGATGAATGACACCTCGGCTAAGAAGGCGAAAGAGCACGGGTACAATTCTTCTGTCAAGTTCTTCCTTAACCGGAACCAGACTTGTGGATGAGGATAGGTTCAGTACTTGATGGGCACAGAACATCTAATTACACGAGAAAAGCTAACTGACTAGAACACCTCATGCGAGATAGACGTGAACGACAATCATCTCTGCAAAAAGTCATTATCTGCACGCCTGTCAACAGCAAACTGCCACAGGCTAAGGAAGTCCTTTACCCAAATTATAGGCATGATGAAAATTGATGTGCTGGGCCTCGAATGTCAGGGCCACAGAGTTAGCCAACCAAGGTGCAAGTAACACAGTTCAGCTGTGGAACAAGCAGTACAATGTACTTCACGTTTCCCGACGGAAATCACACAATTTATACATTATAGTTATAAGAGAGCACACGCAAAACATCCATACAGTTTCATCTGTGGGTCTCATGCTGATTTAGCGGTCCATGGGCTCATGCCCTTTGACCCTGTGGGTCTCACCAATGGCCCACTAGATAAACCACCCATGCAACAGAAAACCTTAGTAGATGACATGCCGTTACATTGAGGCTCTCTTATGGTAGCTTTGTAGCATGTCATCTATACAATTATATACCCCCTCTGAGTACAAGGCTCCTTCAATAGACATTGTACTAAGCCGAAAGCTGAAGTCTCCTAGGTATGAAAGAAAGCTCAGAAAAACCACCCCACTGCACATAAGCAGTAAGAGCTAATCGCTCACAATTCATTGGGTTCTCAAACAAACAACTAAAAATAGCGGGGAATGAGTTTTAAGTCTGTTTTGTTTTTCACACTGAACAAACAGGAATATTTCAAGCCAAGTAAGATATACAAATTAGTACTTCAATTCTCACTGACCTTGTTGTACTGAACTTGAGACTGTACTTGCCCCCACTCTGAATGATAGCTGGATAGCAAACATCAAGCTGACTGGTGTCTACACCAGCCACATACTTCTTATTCTGTAGGGCCTGCTCAACTCCATCTGAGAGTTTTATGTGTTTCACTTTCTGGAAAATGGGTAAGAAAATTGAATGCATTTGTGCATTGTTAAATTATTTCTATTACTTTGCTTAACTATTTACAGAAAATACTGCAATATATATATATATGTATTATCATGGCAAACTAGTGAACATATTTATATTGCCTAGAAAATCACTACAGCCAAAAAATGCTGGGTTGATGTCTGTGTCATGAATAGGATATGCTTCCCTATACCATCATCTTATATATGAGTTTATTCTTAAACTCCTGCTGTGTAGAGAACGGAATGCTTTGTTTCATTACTTACAGCACAGTTGTGAGATCTGCGCCTTTTGACCAGACATATATAACTTCAGCATTTTTTGGGGTAAAATTCATCTGTGTGATGGAGCATCCATCCATCCTCAAAACCTATTTAGTCACCTCCTGTGACATGGCAGGTCCAAGTCCTTTTTCAGATATATGTCCAGTGTGAGCATCTTACACAGTGTCACTCATCTTGGCTGATATGACTGATCATTGGACTTATTGAAAATTTTGGAAGGTAGCAGATGACATTTGAACCTGGTACATTCAAATTAAAAACAATTTACCCTGCAATTCAACACATTTTCAAAATTCAACTAATCTGCATTATTAAAAGAGATACGATTCTAGCCATGGTGATTTACATTCAATATTTGTAAACAGATGAATAATTAAAGTGTATTCATTATAGGACATTCAACAGTTGTTGGATTTTTAGCACCACTAATACATAAAATATCATTAGCTGTAGAAACAAATGTGTTGGGCCATTGGCACAAATAGAACAGCAGCACAACACATCATTTGCATTCTCTAGACTACATCCTGCTGGAAATCTAGTAGGACTTTGATCTAACTTCAAGAGAGATCCAGGTAAATTTGAAAATGAAGGAAGAAGATGTCACCATTATAATGTGAACAATCAGCTCTTGAGCAGCGAGTTAATTCAATCAAGTTGGGTTTCTGATGGGCTCGCTATCCACTCTACCACCAAGCTGATACAAAGTACATACATATAAAAAATTACCTTATCAGCATCAATAATCTCCATGATTTGCTCCTTGAGGTATTTGCTAAAAACATCACATGTCACCTGACTAGCTTTCTGTATAGTTTTCACTTCCACCTCCTCCTTAGGAGCCATGATGTAAGCAAATTGGGATGAAACATCCACCTGTAGAAAATTGGAATAGTCACTCCAAGCCTTTCCTATGGATCAACATTAAACAGCACTGCACACACTAGGTATGTGGGTGTAAATAGAAATAGGTCAAAGTCTTACCAAATGTGAGAATGACATACTATGATAAAACACAAAGACAGACAACATATTTCTGTTTGTACCAGCATCCACCTCGTGTTGCTGGAGCAACATCTAAATTTACAGCAAACCTAAAATAACCTTAGTAAATCTAATAACTTTTGAACCTAATCCAGAACTTGAATTTTGCAACATATTCAGACATTTACATTTCATAATAGACAAGAATATGCATGCACATAAAATTTTGCCTATAGGGTTACTTTGGTTTGTTTCCAGAAACTGGTAACTTATCTGCATATAATATGAAAGTCACAAAGAGTGAAGGTACAAATAACTGAGAAGATGCATTCAGATTCCAAAATTTTCCCCAAGAGAAAGGACAGTGTCTATGAGCCACACAAAGTATGAACTATATCTGAGTAGGGTTTTATTCATTTGTTCTTAATCTCTTACTGTTTAGCTCGATGTAGCCTGGAGAAAAAATTTCATTATGTTGTGGTTTACAGCCTGACTAATATATGTGCATTTGAGCCTAATGAATGTCTCCAGCATGAAATTTTGAGGTAATTTTTACATTTTTTGTAAAGATAACGTAGCCAACACCACCAACAATTCCTCTCTAGCTACTTTATTGGGCTAATCATGTTGTCCATATGCCAGAATAGCGGCTTCAAAAGACTTCTATGGTGCGCTGTGAGCAGGCATGTGTTAAACCTTTAGGACCCCCAGATTAAAATTATGCAATTTCTCCCCCGGACCCAGACTTTTTTTTTTACAATGTGCATTATTTTTTGGTGAGTGATTGATAAAGATATCAAAATAATTATTGCACATGTAAATAAAGGAGTGAATAATACATATAATCATGTTTTTTGGTTCTTGTATGTATGATATGACAGTTGTGAGGAAGTTTTGTAGGAAAATTGGGGGGGGGGGGGGGGGGGGAATCTCAAAATGCCATCTAAAAAACGCAAATATTATTTCTTTATGACCTTAATATTTAAGCAATGTGTGACAACACTGACAAAATCCCCCTGAATACCTATTCCTGTTGTATATATGCTATTTCATTTCCAAACTAATATAATATTGACTGAACAAACCAATAAAACGTGAACAAATTGCATAAAATGTCCGTCCGTCCATCCAACACCAGGTCTAGGCAGACATACATTAACTATTTTCCATGCCGACACGTGGCACCCCTGATAGATATTGTTTTTGTGTTATTCAATGAATAAACAAACATTCTTATAATATAATAACACAAAAACAACAATTAAAACATATGCATATCACTTTCTATGATGTTAACTTACCATGCCACGCAGTACTACATTTGATATTAAAATATGGAGTTAAAAATGGACAAAGTCATTCCGGAAATTGGTTGACAAAATCAGCTGGCATTCCTCCTTCTTACAACTGTAATGTGTAAAGGAATTTGGCCTTTAGGCTGTGACGTATTCATAGCTTTGATTGGCGGGAATTCTACATCATATGAGCTTAACTTCATGTGATTCCGTAGTGAGGAATCGGGGCTGACATGAGACAACTACGGGCACTAGTTACGTAATGGTGTCATCTACTATAGATTCCCATGGAGCCGTACGGTTAATTGGAGGTCAGAAAAAAAATATATTTTAAGAACTACTTGAAGACATCTCTCATGCACTGACCTAAGCTTTTGGAAAACCATAGCTCTTGACCATCCAGCCTGGCATGACTAGATCAGTGTAGATATTAAAACTCTGAAAATGGTATAACACTGCAGAGAATTCAAGACAGCTTTCTCTCATCTCAAGACCTTTTTTGTACCTGTTCACATTACAACAGGTTTTTCTGAGCCTGATTGAACTCCTCAGTCAAATGCATACTCATATACGCCCAAATCCCGCAGGAAGACAGATGTGTTGGGCCATCAGCGCAAATAAAACGTTGATACAACGCATTTCCATTCTGTGGACTATATCCTGCTGGAAATCTAGTAGGGCCATTGTCCTGCTGCAAGAGAGATCCAATAGGAGTTTGAGAATGAACGCTGAAGAAGAAGAATACGCACAAATGTCTTTGGTTAATTCTGTCTTCTATGCAATGCTCATCTTCACTTGTAAAGGAAGAACATCATTACTCTCAGACACATCTTACAACATACATGGCAGGTGTTATTATTTTTTTTCTCCCCTTTCAGACCATGGCAAAATACAGGTATTTCTTCTTCTGCATTCATTCTCAAACTCCTGAAGATTAACAGGATGTGATCCAGAGAATGAATGCACTGTGTCATGCTCACAGCTCAGCTCACAGCTCAGCTGTGAGATCTGAGCATTTCAGCATGACACATTAGAATTCAGCATGATTTTTGGGTCACTGACCATATATGATATGGGACAGCCAACTCCACCCCAAAATCTGCATAGTTGCCTTGTATGACATGCATAGTAAATATAAGTAGGAAGCCAGAGGACAATTTTTAAAAATGTTTGAGACTAACGGGAATTGAACCAGTCCGTTCAACAGCACCAAATCGCCTAGCAACTATTGAACACGCGTTCTTCCGTACTTGACTAACCGCATCTCCAAAAAAAGATGTGATTTCATCAAGCCTTTCAAACCGTGCACACAAAGTCACCAGAACGGACCGATCGAGACAAGGACTATTACAACAACAACAAACATCCCGTACAGGTATTGAAATATCCTCAGTAACAACAAACATATAACATAATATCCGTATTAGTTATACAAGGGCCGATAGGTCTTCTTGTAAACATGGATAACATATATAGACAATACAATTTTGCTTCGAGTAATTAATTTGAGTAAAGCTATAAAGTATGTTTCATCGAAACACGAGAATGTTTCATCGAAACATGAGACAAGATCAAAATGTTATATTTCATGTGGATCAAACAACAGTCTAGAAAGTGAAATAATTATGTTGGTGAGACTATATTACAGATTACAATATATATTTTCAGGTAACCGGGTGCAAGAAACTACTAATGCTAGTGTGATCCAGTAGCTAGAACACTGACATCAGGATACCTTTTTTTTTGGGCAGAAATAACCACTAAGTGTGTGTGTGTGGGGGGGGGGGGGAGGAAAGAGGGAGAGGTTTAACACCTTTTAAAAATTTCTTAGTACTAAAATTCATGTTCTATTCTCAACACCCCCCCACCCCCACCATAAAAATCCTGCAGGCGTGACCTGCTTAGCTATAACTATATAACTAAATATTAGCATTAAGTGCAAAGTGTAAGTGTACCAAAGCTGATGTGAATGGATACAAAGCTTGTGAAACAAAAAAAGGGAATTTAGTAAGAATGAGATTTGTGTCTCCGTACCTCTAACTGCAAAGTTTTAAGTAGTGTGAGCCCAAGCTCATAGAAATTCATAACATTAACACCATCACATTTCATCTTTACACAATTTATAAAATTGTATAATTTACAAATATACCTTCCCAAAACCAGCATTCTTTATTGCATTTCTCCATCCTTCCATCAATTCCCCAGGATATTTGTCCTTGCTAAATTCTCCAACAGTTTTTCCCTGAATAAGAAAAATAAAATTTCAAAATCACACATGGCTTCCTTGCACAAGAACTTCTTGTGAAATAGTTCCCACCTTGGATTGTATTTTTGGCCATTTACAGACACACGCATTGCACAAACAATATACATCTATACACACGTGCACATGGTTGGTTGGTTGGTTGGTTGCTGATCCAGTGGTCCATGGGTTCATGACCTTTGACCTAATGCCATTAGATGGCATTATATTGCTGGGAAGTCTGTGGATTTTTGGCCCACCCCGGGACAGAGCCAGAGAATAACTATCACACCTCCAGGAAGGTAGGTTTCAACCTATGCACTGCTCCTAGCCACTGTAGCCAAGATAGGTTTCCTCCTCCTCAGTGCTGCGCAGTACATCTCTGGCTCCCTCCCAACCACAGAGGGTGCATACATATATATTCAGGCAAACATGAAAAACATTTCAACAACAAAACAAAATCATAACTGTATAGATGACATGCCATGAAGCTTCTATAAGAAGAAAACCTCAATATAACGGCATGTCATCCACTAAGGTTTTCTGTTGCATGGATGGTATGTCTAGTGGGCCATTGGTGAGACCCACAGATGCAACCACATGCGTACACGTGCACATCAATCTAATAACTTTTGAACCTAATCTAGAACTTGAATTATGCAACATATTCAGACATTTACATTACATAATAGACAAGAATATGCAGGTACATCATAATTTTTCTAATCGATTCCTTAACCAACCCAAATGGACCAAAGTGTCAATAAATACATACTCCATACTTCCACTATCAATCAACAAAACACCAAAAAAGGTAAAATCTCCTCATAAATAAAATTACACAAACAAAAGATGACTCTCCATCATGCCTTGGAATCACCTTTGATCCCAGACTGGCTTGAAAGACTAGATAAAATTGATCAAGAGAGAGAGGTGCATGAGGCAATTGGCACTGGTTAAGATGAAGTTTAGTTTGATTAAATTTCCTGCAGGAAAGAATATGTGTCAGGATGCTAATTCAATCTGCCGGATGTGAACCTCTTGAAAACCCCTCAAGAGGCTCAGGTGTGTTTAAGTGAAAGTGTGTGGGGATGCGGTTTGGGTGGGTTTAAGTGGAAATGTGTGGAGATGATGTGAATGAGAGTAGATTTAAATTGAAGTATGTAGTTTTAAGTTTTGTGTAGGTTATGTGAGTTTGGGTGTGTTTAAGTGTAAGTGTGTGGGATGTGGGGTTGGCTGATTCAAAGTATAAGGGGATGTTGTGATTTGGGTGAGTTTATGTGGTAGTGTGCAGGAAATAAAACACTATGGTCATGATGGGGGGTGGTTAGGTGTAGGTGCAAGAGCATGCCATGAGATTTGATGAGTTTAGGTGGAAGTTGATGGGATAATAATTGGTGGTTGCAGAGAATATATATATATATCAAAATTTTACTTTCTCTAAGTATTGCTCTTCTGTTTCTTTTGGTCTACCCCTGGTTCTTTTGCCTGTAGGTATCCATTCAAGAGATTGGTGGTGTATTCTGTTGATGTAGGACCAATGGCATTTTCTAATAACATCTGTGATGAAGTATATAAAACCTGTATGATGTCAATATTATAGATACATACCTTTTTACTCTTCCTAATGAACTCCACCAGCTTCTGAAAGTGAACTTTATCCTTTTCCTTATCTCCCTGAAAGAAGACAGGAAATTCATTAACAATTTTCCATAATACATAAAACAAACTTGATAATAAATCAGACATAAACGATTTTCATTTTAAAATATATTTAGTCTTTTTTGTTCTCAAACTCCCACTACATCTCTCTTAGATTTTCAGCAGGATGTAGTTCTGAGAACAGAAATGCGTTGTGTCGCTATTTTACTTATAAGAATCGCCTTACACACCAGACTTTGGCAGGAATAATTAATATGTTCAGTGTATTTACCATTTCCACTGAACTGTGGACATCTATAACTATATCACTAGTAGGCCAGATGCATGAGAGAACTGGTTCCCATACTTGCATGCTGATCACCAACCTCAAATCTGACTACTGTCAAGCAACATTGACCTGTTTGCTGTTGTCTTATGACCTATCATCATAGCCGTAGATACCCACAACATAGTTTTAAAATATGTTGGATCTGAACTCATTATGTGATAACATCATCTTCTTCTTCTGGGTTCATTCTCAAACTGCTGCAGGTTAGCAGAAAGTAGTCCTGAAAAATAAATGAATAAGAGAATTACAGTAAAAACAGTGTACCATACGCTAAATAAAAATATTTTAAAAAGGGTTAAATAACAGTTTTTCCGTACCCGGCTCATGAGATCTTGTTTACAAAGTGAAATTTTTTTTCTAGATCACTGAGGATGATCACTTGAAGCTACAAAGTTATGTGTTATGAGTGGTATTCTTGGCGGGGGGCATGCCACTTCATGGAGAGTAACATGGGGGACCTGAGTACAACAAGGTCAACCTCTAGGCTTTTCAAATGCTTTTCACTCTTTATGGCGAACTCACACACCGAATTGAAGGTTTGACCAAAATGTCTTCATAAAGGGATTTTCTAAGAGACAATTAAATAGAATTTGGAATGGAACTGACTATTCCCCAAAATCCATGCTGAAAACAGATGTGTCAAGCTGGAAGGAGCAGATAAGCTGTAATTCTTTGGCTACATCCTGATAATGGCAGGAATTTGGGGAATGAAAGCGGAAGAAAAAAAACATTCATAAACAGCACCTCACTGATCAGGACCCTTTTATTTTTTACAATGGCTTTCAGTATATAAATATTTAAGTGTCTATCTGTAGATAAGGGTGGGTGATGTTTGTTTAGTGTTAAAACTCCCTCCTTCCAGCAAATTTAACTTAACATGACTTATAGCACTAGGAACTAGGCCAAAATGGCTGGTAAAAAATCCCCCAAAACTCCTCTTGTAGAGAATTTTATAATTACCAAAAAAGCATCAAATTTTACACATAAAAAAGACAAAACTCATTACTGAAAACATGTGAATGACCTTTTAACAATTTTTTTTTAATTTTACATTTGCACATGCCTACCCCTTCAAGAGATCATATCTATGGCCCTGTGAGTGAGAATGAGTAAATATATTTCCCTACTGGTCACAAAAGGCTTGAATAAGAAGTATAGTGTGCACACAAACACTATATATATATATATATATATATATTAAAAAATACAAAGAATACTGCATGTGGGGGCAGATACACATGCTTTTAATATTTAGTTAGCTACTCTTAGGACATACATGGTATAAAGATGAGCAGGATTTCTTTCTTTCCATGATCTTTCCCTTGCTGTAAACTGCTGTAGTTCTTGTGTAGTTTGTCATACTTTAATTTCTGTTGATTGTTATATGTAAAGCCTTTTCCTAACTTTTTTTAACCATGCCCCACCTAAGTCTTTCTAAAATTCTGATGCCCCGCACCTATGTAACATATACATATTTTTTAATATTCAAAAATTGTATTATTCCCCCAGAATTGCCCCCCTGTTGGATGATGTCCCCATGTAGGGAAACAATGGTGTAGAGTTTATTTTGTGCGATCTGCTTTTCACATGATGGTTGGTCTGTTTAGGAAGCATATTCTCATCCATTCTGAGTACATCTATCTATTGTCTTTTCTCTGCATTTGCTGTAAGACATTGCAGGATTGAATGGTGATTACCTTTCAGGACTTTATTTTGCTCCCTTGATATGCAGTAATATGAGGACGGCCAATATAAATCCAATATCTTCTCATTACGAAACGTCACACAAATTCTTAGTTATTTTCTTCCTTCAAAGATTCATTTGTTTTAAAGTCTTTCTATTTTATTTTTGGTATTCTTCGAAGGCACTTGTTTTCAAAGCTAACTAATTTAGTATCTATTGATTGTATGATTTTCCAGCTTTCACAGCCATATTTCAATAGATATCATTTGTGTTGAACAGCCTAAGTTAAGCTTTTTGTGAATCTCTCTTTATTATAAATTAATCTGAATATCGATCATTAAAGTTAGTGGTTCCCTTCATGCCTGTATGGAACTGCTAAACAACATTTAGGAGGATGAATAGACAGTCAATATTCTTGACTGTTTTGAATAGATTCTCATAACTGACAACTATGCATGAAATACAACATTAAATAGCACAACAGAACACAAAGACCATTGATCAAATTATTTTATGTGAACAAATAATGAACAAATTGAATCAAATCTCATAAAACAAACCTTATCTCTGGTAATTAGTTTAAGGGGGGGTATTCCTTGGTCATTTTCCTTTGAGCCATCTAACTGTTTCAGGAATTCAATTTTTTTCTTGCTGGCCAGCAGACAAATAACTTGCTCACATAAAATCATGATTGTGTCTGTCAGTTCATATCCGAACAGCCATGTCTGTCAAGTAGATGTAGAGTTCTTTTATTACTACTGTTTATAAAAAAATAGCAGACAAGATAACTGGACAATAAAACTAGTGATGCAGTGATTTTGGCATGGTGAAACATGCAATGTCTTTTGTAACTAAAATGAAACAGCTGTATATCAATTTTTATTTTGACTGAAAATCGCGTTTAGAATTTAATATGATAGACTTTTGCATCTTTCAAGATGGTCAGGAAGCAGGTCACCAGTTGCAGAGATACAGTCATGTTACCCACATGATTGCTTGCCCGAGTAGGTGTTATAGAGAAAGTGCCCTGCCAATTTGTACTAACCTTTTCTCGGTTCTGATGTTCCATGGGAAAGATATGCCTATACGTTTGGAAACAAGAAGAAATGCAGGAGATGCCAAAAGATAGTTTAATACACCATCAGCCTTATATGCCTCAGGATGAAAGAGAGTTATCTTTTGCCATTTGGAGCAGAAGTCTGCCTAGTTTTCAACATTTCCCACTACACACCACTGAGTCAAGGAGTCACATTTTAAACTATACAGCACTCTTGGCGACTATAATTGAAAGATAATATGTATTTTCCGTGGCTGTCCATGACTATAGGTGCCATAGAGACCATACCTTTTTTTAAAAATATTGTGATTATATTCAACAAGTTATATTCACCGGGTTAACCGAGGTAATGAAAGTAGACCTAGCTAGCTTCCATTTCCTCTAGTGTTCACTAAATACGTTTTACAGATCAATTGTGACTTTGTTCATGCGCCGTTATATCCATAAAATTTTTTGGAAATTACAACCATTTTTTATAATTTAAAAAAAAATTTCAGATTTCTTTTGCGTAGCTGATAATTTTAGTTTGATCGACACGCTTTGTTTGTTTAGAAAGATGAATGTTATATGAACAAGTAGGTTGATTATAAAATATCAGCTGAGTAATCTATGCCTAGTAAGCAGTATGCACCCCAGATTGAATATATTGGAAGTTTTAACGAAAATTCTAGGTCTAGTCTGAGATGTTAGTTCATGGTTTATCTCAGATACCACACATACACCAACAAAACTTATATCGTTACATTCTGTAACCATTCCTGTATTTCCATACACAAAAATTATACACACATCTTTAAAAACAAACAAGTTATTGCATTCTCCAAATACCCTCCATAAATAATGCAAAAAGTACCCTCCATAAATAGTGTACGGGCAAAAAGAGAATGCAATGGCAGGCGGTAATTATCCTTTTTTAATGCAGAGTGGCTACGGTTAAATAAAATACTTAAAATTATCCTTTTTAATGCAGAGTGGCTAAGGTTAAATAAAATACTGAAAATTATCATTTTTTAATGCAGAGTGGTAAAGGTTAAATAAAATACTGAAATTCTATCCTGACACCATAAGAATATTTAAAGCAAAAAGCTAAATTCCACATCCTGACACAGAAAAAAGAGTGCATAGCTCATACTTCTTCAGGAAGTCAAACAAACTGTGCCAGACTACATCCTGCTGGAAATCTAAGAGAGATCTAGTGGGAGTTTGAGAATGATGAAACCCACAAACTGTAATTATAATTTATGGTAATAAATATTATTTATGCCTGATTTATTATCTAGTTTGTTTATGTGTTTGAAAAATGTGTTAATGAAATTCCTGTCTTCTCTGAGTGAGATAAGGAAAAGGGTAAAGTTCACTTTCAGAAGCTGGTGGTGTTCATTAGGAAGGAAAAAAAGTATGTATTTATTATATTGACAGCATACAGGTGGTATTCACTACTTTTTAAAACATTCAATTCAGGCATAATAATTATTGCAGTGTTCAATACTTGAGTATAAAACTATAGAGATCAAATTAAAATGTTTGTAAAGAATATTCTTCCCACCTGTAAAGCAGTTGACTTAGAATAGATAATCTCTTCATCCACACCAACAGCTGTGACAAGTGCATCCATTTTAGCAAGCCCATCATCTCCAGTGGATTTCTATGGAGGCAATTATTGAAATGTTATTGGTATGATGACTATTGTGTTCTATAAAATACTTAATATATCTATAATCAATTGACACATTCTGTCCAAAATGTTGTCTTGTTTATGGACGCTCTGAACAACTAACAATTTTGGGCGAGTTGATCTTCTGCGGCCAATAACATATTCAAACACTCTGAAATATCTTTTGTCCATTCTTGTCTAGGGTAATTTCCCAAATACTAGCAACCATGTCTTCCATTACTAATTTTCCCACCCTGTTATGTCTTTATATGTCAAAAAAACCTCAGCTTTCTTGTTATAGTATTGTTTAGGAGTCAGCAATCTTGTATATTTAATGTTTTTAATGATTCTTGATCCTGTGGGGTTTTTTTTGCTGTCCATGGTAGTCTCAATACTTTCTTGTAGCATTTAATTTCACAGGAAGAAATTCTCTTTGCTACAACTTTAAGAAAGTTTCTATGTTTCACTGGCAAAAATTGCTACTGGAAATATACTTTCTTTGATCAAATGTAATTTAACTTAACTGCTACCTTGTCAAAGACTTTTGATCTCAGCTAGTTTTGATGTTACTCTATAATAACCTAGAAATATGAATTAAATTCAACCAGGTCTAAGTATTAAAGTGTCCAGCGCTGTATTTTAGAGATTGGAAACACATCTGACAATAGTGGAGCGAGTCATTTACTTTGTTTGAAATCAGCTGCAGGCATTTGGTGGTCTGGCCATTTGGAAAACAATGGCAATCTACTGAATGTTATTAAACATTGCCAAGAGTTACAAGCAATTAGTGCTTACTTACTATGTGCAAATGGGATGGTTTCTACAGAGCTTTATTTCATACTCAGAAGACTAATTCTCAGCTTTAAGAAGATATTTCTTACTCAAGTGTGTGTGCATTCTAGGGTTTTTGTGGTTTCTCTACCTTTCTGCAACATGCAGTTAGAATCATGGGCTTCAGATCCCATGCCAAGCACTACTTCCTGTTAGGTATGCATAGCAACTCAGCTCTGGAACATGGTCACTTGTATGGGTGGAACAGCCAGCAACCATTGCATTCACTGTCATCCAGGGAGCAAGGGGGGGGGTGGAAAGGCTCTTCAATTATGCAGGGCTAACTTGCTGTGGTAGAAGGAGACAGAATTGATGCCTTATGTGGATATATAGAAGAATAGAGAGAACATCATGGAAAGAAAAGAAAACAAACAGAAAGGTTTTAACAACACTTAATATGAAGAAATAATTATTAAAGGAAATAAGGATCAAGCAAATAAAATATTTTTGACACATTAAAAGATATGACACCTTGTTGAAGACCTCACTTGAGGGGAAAGTCAAAGGGAGGCGAGCAAGAGATACAAGTGGGAGAGTAACATCACAAGATGGACAGATTACAGTCTAGAAGACTGCACCACCACAACAATAGATGTTGGAGGTCTGTTGCAGTCAACTTTCATTGCAAAGACAGCACTTGATGATGATGAACTTGCTTGCCTTATTCTAGGCTCTCACAGGGAATTGTCACATCCTGCACAGAATTGCTTTTCACCATACCCCATGTGCCACCTGTTCACTAGCAGAAACACCATTACACATTGGTAGGTAGGACCACATTCAGGGTTGGAGCTCTTTGACTACCATCGTGATGTGCAATGCTGGATTCTCTGAATATTTCACCATAAAGTATAATATACAATTGTACAGATGAAATGATGTGGGGCTTCCAGAAAAGGAAAGCCTCGCCATATTAGCATGTCATCTATTTAGAGTTTTCTTTTGCATAATGGTTGGTCTGATAGATCAATATTGAGACCTTCAGAGCTTCCATGCAAATATCTACAGTAAAAAAAAATGTTGAGTTGAAGGATGTCCTAAATAAGATATGCTGATGCCAACTATGTATTGAAATTCATGAAGGTAATACATGAAAAAAATACAACAACTATCTGAAATAAAAGTTACTGAAATAGTAAAGCATATGAAGTCAGACAATGGAAGTCACAATTAGCTGCTGACATAAGATAATTAGATGTAACATAAATGAACTTTGTCATTACCTCTAATAATTGGGAAAAACTGGCAGAAGATCATGTCACATGGAGAACAAGAATGTGTAGTGAGAATAATAATGTAGTACACCAGTTCAAATGTTGTCTTATGCAACACTTAATATGAAGAATTACTAAGAGAAATAAAGATCAGGCAAATAAAATACTTTGGACACATTAAAAGACATGACACCTTATTAAGACCTTACTTGAGGGTAAAGTCAAAAGGAAGCGAGCAAGAGGTAGACAGAGATACAAGTGGGAGAGTAACATCACAAGATGGACGGGTTAGTCTAGCAGAGTGCACCACAAAAACAAGAGATGAGATGTTGGAGATCTGTTGCAGCCAACCTTCGTTGCGGAGATGGGACTTAATAATGAAGATGATGATGCAACAAGTAGTAGTAGGCATCTTTCCATCATGCCAGATGATAGTATTATTGTTGTGCTATAAGAAAGATAATTTATGTTCCATGGCAATGATGGATGTGACTCACAAGACAAATCTGAGCCACAAGGAGTCTTGCACAGTATGTACAAGGAATTACAGGCTTGTTTGTACAACTGTGTACTTTCTTAGACCTGCAGTCCTTGATCACCTTGTCTTTACACAATTCCTGATCTTTACCCTCCATACAACAGGATCCATGGCATCCTGTTCCCATGATTTTTGTATCAATGTCTGCATCATGATATCGCATTTGCATACACCTTTGTACTGATGTAGAGGTTGATCCTGAGATCTTCCAGACTATAATTCTTCATAAAGTAGATCCTTCTGTATTCTACCTTCTACCATCCTCCTAATGTGTTCCAGCTATCTGAGTCTGCACAGACTGAGCATAGAAAATAAATGAGTACCAAAATTAACACCTATTCTAAACCATGCTGAAGTTGGATGTGTCAGGCAGAAAGACAGATATCACAACCAAACTGTAAACTATGACACAATGTATTCATTCTCTGGAATATATTCTGCAATTTGTGGGTGTTTGTGAAGGAATGAAGAAGAAACACATTCTAAATGAATGACAAGTAATATCACACTGGTTTGAATATTCACAGACAAACAAAAATTGAGTATAAAGAAAAAAAATATCAAGTTTTACATATATCTATTGTAATAGAAAAGGAGTGGGGAACCTCTGGTCAGCGGGCCATTTATGACCTGCAGGATCATTTACATAGGTGTTAACAGATTATCTGTATTATTAATACTGAATTCGGATCCCATCAATATGAATCATCAGCATGTATTGTATTATCCCCTTAAACATCTGCTGGCAGAGACTAAGGGTCAGCCAGAACATTACTTCGTCTCAATACAGTACACCAATGTATATTGATAACATTTCACTACATTATCTATCTATCTGTGTGACGTGTTCTTCACAGTACGTTATCCTCACTGCCACTCTATAAGCTTCTTGGTTCTGCGCAAGCTGTCCAGCCTCTTCCACTGTCATGTTCAGAAGGTACTCAATATCCTGTGTCAAGTGTGTCCATCTTGGTGTGCCTCTTGTTCTCTTTCCTGGAACTTTTACTCCATGATTATCTTTATAAACCATTGTCTTTTTATATGTCTAAAATATGTTAACTTGTGCTTTTTGACAATTTTGAGGAGCCAGTCTTCTATATTCAGGTCTTTGCGGACATCTGCATTGGTTTGTCTTTATGTCAACGATTGATATTCTTAGGACCTTTCTCTATACCAGTGTTTCTCAATGTGGTAAGGGGGGCAATTTGATTGTTCAGGGGGACTATTTGGGGGGTGGGGGAGGGGTATAATTTTTGAATATAAAGGTGGGCATATAAATTAAAGGTGTTATATAAAGATGAGAAACACTGCTCTACACTATAACATTTCATTTTCGATTTTGAATGCCAATTTTTCTTTTCCATTGCAATGTCCATTTCACTAAAGACGTCTCACAACAATATATGTTGCCACTTGCAAAAATATAGCTACACCAGCAATACAAATTTACTGTAGTGGGGGAAAAAGACGAATTAGACGCCTCCACAAATTATGAATGATTGAATGAGAATGAACTATTGAACCCCTATATTACTGTATTTATTAATTGCGCCGGATTTAATAATTGTACTGCTCTAGTAATGGATAACTTTTGAAAGTTTAGTCTAATTCATACAGCAATGTTGACGACGAAAGGGTTAAAATTAAATATCAAATACGATCCGATCAATCACAGTTGCTTTGTTGACGTCATATCGGAAACGGGTAATTCTAACATCAGCTGGCATTGCAATAAGCAATCGAGTTAAGATAAAACTTTAAATAATAAAATGAATCATAAAAGTTACATTCTTACCGCCCATGCTGAGTAAACCTTTTTAACACGTCTATAAAAGACGTCCTTATCCACTTTGACGCTCATTCTCAAATACAACACTGTTTACGTAGCATTTACAAACAGGTTGCCAGATTAAGTTGTAATTTAAAGCCAAACAATACAAGGAAACGAGTCAGAAAAAGTCAAACAAAATGCTCGGTCGAAGTTGGATTTTAGGGTAATTAAAAAGAAAAACAATAAAAAAAATTAATAAAATAAAAACACCGACAGTACGTATGATTCTTGATTCTTGATTAGGAACAAGCGTCACAGCACTGGAGGCATTCCCATATATGATCTGCTTGCCGTTCCATCAGCCATCTCATCATCCTCATCAAGTGCCATCTCCGCAATGAAGGTTGGCTGCAACAGATCTCCAACATCCCCTGTCTCTTGTCTTGGTGGTGCACTCTGCTAGACTGTAACCTGTCCATCGTGTGATGTTATTCTCCCACTTGTATCTCTGCCTACCTCTTGCTCGCCTCCCTTTGACTTTACCCTCAAGTAAGGTCTTCAATAAGGTGTCATGTCTTTTAATGTGTCCAAAATATTTTATTTGCCTGATCTTTATTTCTCTTAGTAGTTCTTTCTTCATATTAAAGTGTCTTTAGCACCCCTTTATTTGTTTTCTTCTCTTTCCATCTAAAAGTGTCAAAAATAAACCAATATAGGTAGATGTGTTACCAACATAAAACAACCTAACAACGAGAAACAGGAACTGACGACATTTCGACCAAAAGGCCTTGATCAGGACAAACGAGAGACAACAGTGCAACGAATCCTACATGTAGACAAACGAGACTATGATAGGGAGGAAATGAAAGGAGAGACAGCAAATGGATAGCGGATGACATAAGGTTGGAGCAGCATAGTGGGAAGGAAGAGGGTGTGAGAAGAAGAGGTAAGGAGAGGAAAGTGCACAGAAGTAGGTGAGGAGTGAAATGGGATAAGGTAAGGTAGCAAGTAAGAATGAGATAAATAATGAAGGATAAATTAAGATACTTGCCTCAGAAGTGGTCACAGGCAATGAGTGTTAGGATACATACAATGTGGGAGAGCAAAAGAGGATGGTACGAGAGATCAGATGAGAGAGAAAAAAAGAGAGAAAGAGGCTAATATGACAAGAGCAGACGAATAAAAGAAGGAAAAATGGGAGTGGGAAAGAGAAGAATATCCTATAGAGCGTTTATGAGCAGGGGAGAGAAACTATTGGTAGGAGCATATAATGATGGAAAGAAAATGATATATGATAGGTAAGTGCTAAAATATAAGTAAAAAAGTAAAACTTATCTGAGGCGTGGATGGCTCGGATGCAGTGGTCCCCCCCCCCCTATGTTTATGTATGGAGCCAGCGGGCAGTACGGGCAATGCCCCCAACGGGTTGCAACGTACGGTTGGTATCTCTCAGCTATGGACATCTTTTCATCTGACATGTTCCTCCCCACGGTACATGACCTGGACTAAGGAACCATGTATCCGGTGGCTCGGGGTTCTGTCCGTTGATCGTTGCTCTTATGGATCATTTAGTGTACAGTGTGGGCAATACCCACATAGAGGTTGCGACGTGCGGCTAGCTCATCCTTTTATCATATTCGGTTTATGCGACCGGTCTCATTTCCGGTGACTTTTTCTCCGGCACCGTCTTCCTACGTCCTACTTTATCAGCCTGATATTCTCGCACGACGTACTTCCCAGTAACAGCCCTTCACCCCTCCGCTATGCCCTCCCCGTGTCCTTTCGGGCTCCCTTCCACTTCCATATTACTTCTTCGCGTGACCATCTTCGTTCCGGCGCCCAGGTCTACCCACCCTTTTCTCCATCCTCTTTTTCTTCTTCTTCGCTGCTTTTCTCTTACCCTCTGCTACTTGTCTCTGTCACTATTTGGATCCAGTCATGGCTCTAACCTTACTAAATAACCCTCTATATACAACCCCATCCCCCCCCCCTTATTCTTCTGCATCTCAAAATTGTTTTAGTTTTCGTGTCCAGTACACCTGCCCTTCTTAGGTTATGATACTGCCTTTCGTGTTATTCTGTCCCACCTTCTCCTAGCATTTACTATTTTAACTCGATAGCCTCGGCTTATTAACTATACGTCTCAAACAAAGGACTCACCTCAGATAAGTTTTACTTACTTTTTTACTTATATTTTAGCAGCACTTACCTATCAGATATCATTCTCTTTTCATCATTATATGCTCCTACCAATAGTTTCTCTCCACTGCTCATATACGCTCAATGGGATATTCTTCTCTTTCCCACTCCCATTTTTCCATCTTCTTTCTCGTCTGCTATTGTCATAGTAGCCTTTTTCTCTCCATTTCTCTCTCATCTGATCTCTCGTATCATCCTCTTTTGCTCTCCCACATTGTATGTATCCTAACACACATTGCCTGTGGCCACTTCTGAGGCAAGTATCTTAATTTATCCTTTATTATTTATCTTATTCTTACTTGCTACCTTACCTTATCCCATTTCACTCCTCGCCTACTTCTGTGCACTCTCCTCTCCTTACCTATCCTTCTCACACCCTCTTCCTTCCCACTATGCTGCTCCAACCTTATGTCCTCCGCTATCCATTCGCTGTCTCTCCTTTCATTTCCTCCCTATCATAGTCTCGTTTGTCTCCATGTAGGATTCGTTGCACCGTTGTCTCTCGTTTGTCCTGATGAAGGCTTTTAGTCGAAATGTCGTCAGTTCTTGTTTCTCGTTGTTAGATTGTTTTATGTTTGATTTTGGTAACATATCTACCATTTTTTTGTTTATTTTGACATTTGCTCTGTGTTACTCCAGCCACCTACTTCCTTGTCAGGGTTGTTACCCTACACTGGGCATTTATCCCCATCTAAGATATAAGCTCAGTGTCCCGGTCAGTTGCTGATTACGCGTTTTTCTGATCTTTCCGTAGAGGGAGCACTTTCTCCCATCACCTCTAGTCACTCCTATTTCTACCATTCTCTGAATATGTACATTGACACTACGTATTTGCAACGTCTATTAGTTAAAATCAACAGAGATAGAGATGTTGCATGCATTGTAGTATGCGGTTGTCATGGGATGAGTCTACAATAAGGAACACCAATGAATACAATCGCCGCTTTATAACAACTAGGGCCCGGAGTTCTAGCTCAGGGGGTGAAAATAATAGGGCCTCTGCCTTTTGTTTCAGGCATGTCGTAGGAGACGACTACGGAATGTTGGGGAGATATGCCGTGCAGGATTTACGCTATAGTTTAGGCCCCACACTTTATCCCCCCCCCCAACAAAAAAGGTCCGGGTGAGCAATTGTCATATATTACGTATATTACGTATAAAGGACGTGTAAAGGGCCCCATATCTCAAATAGCTTAGGGCCTTATCAAGTCTAAATCCGCCCCTGGAGATATGATAAAAACTTGTCACCAGTGGAAAAACTATCATTATCACATCTTGCCTGTATTTCTTACTGTTGTTTTCTATCAAATAATCAATATGGATGACGAGGAGATTGCAGGCCAGTGGACACTGCACCTTTGTACTTTTGTGGCAGACTCCTAGGGGACGAGAAATGCTAGATGTGCCATTACAGCTCATTGACAACAAATTTGTCAGAAGAATAATTAGATTGTTGGTCCAGAAGTATGTGCTGTGCACCTGGAAGGAGGTGGTTATCCTGGGATATTGCCGGACTGGATTGCATCCCTTCTGGGACTACACATACACCCATAAATCTGCCTTACACAGCCATGCCTTTAAGACAACTCAACATATTCCAAGTATAACTCCAGTTACACAACTGAGAAGAACCTGCGATTGTATATGAAAGACTGAGCTGTCAAGAGCTACATGCTCACAACTAAGTGGATTACTTCATCATCATGATCTTCAATGAATAAAATAGATTTCTAACAAAGCGGCCCATTGTGTTTTAATAAATTAAAAACGAGGGGTTTATGAAAAATGTAGTTTATAAGGGGTTAACCATAATTTAACGACTGTCCATAATTTATGTCAACATTTTGTTTTGAAATTTTTGACCGCCTTCCCTTTCCAAGCTAATTCTAGTAGGAAACAAGAGGATAAATTATAAATTCTTGAAACTAACGGTAATTTAACCAGTCCGTTCTCACGGCACCGAATCGAATTGCCAAGCGATTCGGTGCTGTTAAAATGGACAGGTTCAATTCCTATTAGTCTCAAGAACTTCCCTTCTCAACAACGGTCAATAATTCAGGGATCCAGTTGCTTAATTATATCAAACCAGATATTTAGAAGACATTTTCAAATTCAAGCAGTTTAATTGGTACAAAAAGCAATATTGTTGATGTCAACTTTTGACAACCTCTTTTTTCGTCACATGCTTCGTCAAAAAAAGAAAGTCTCGTACCGAAAAAAACACTTTAAAGCAATACCTTTTGTGTGTGTGTGTGTAAATACACCACCAAGATGAAACATAATGATTAATGACACAAAATTAAAACAAGTTGAAAAAGTGAAATATCTTGGCACCCTGTTAACATCAGCACACAACTAAGTGGATTACTTCATCATCATGATCTTCAATGTTCACCAACCAAGCTTATTGACAACACAAGAGACAGAGAGTCGTGGAGAAACATGATCAAGTGAGATAAAGAGCCGAACAGCACAAGCTAAATCCGCATTCCAAAAAATGAGAACCATTTTGTGCAATGGAACACTATCAATGCAGACCCGAATTCGAGTGCTGAGATGCTATATCGAACGAATTCTTTTTCATGGGTGTGCAGCAAATACTGTAAAACATTAAAAACGAACTGGAGGCTACAGAGATATGGTTTCTGAGAAGAATGATTAAAATATCATGGACAGCTAAGAAAACTAATGCAGATGTTCTCATTGATGCTGACGTAAAAAAGATAAATCAAATCAAACATTAGGGGCAGACAGTCAAGGTTTCTAAGGGATGTGCTGAGAAGAACACAGCTTGAACACTTAATAACCAATGGAAAGATCAATGGGAGAAGAGACATGGGTCGGCAAAGAGAGAAGTTGTTAGATAGACTAGTATATAGCACGGGAGAAGTTCACCAACCAAGCTTATTACAACACAAGAGACAGAGAGTCGTGGAAAAACATGATCGCCTACGCCATTCGGCATGGCAATTGATTGATTGAGTTACAATATATCACATGATTATTTCTTAATATCAGTAAATATTAGAATTAAAGTAATTCTTGTTGCCAACCACGGCTATGTCGACAGCGACGCACGACAGTTACAAAAAGGTCAAGTGTGCGTGACCTCGGTTAATTTTGAGGTTGGAGAGTGTGGTAATTACGAGAACCAATTATCTCTCTTGTACGACTGGCTTACTATACTTTATAGATAGACCACCGATCGTTCATATATCTAGTCCATATAGATCAGGCATGTCAAACGTGCGGCCCGCGGGCCGTATGCGGCCTTTGCAAGTACGTGTGCGGCCCGCACAAAGAATACTGCAATTGTCTAATTTAATGGTGAAAATTGCAGTTTTAATACTTTAAATGGGTGTAGAAAACATAAATCTGGCAAGGTGTCACGTATAAGTAAACAATACAGCTGTTTTAAGCTACTAAGGGTTTTCTATCTATGACATTTGACCGGAAGTAGCAGACAGGTTGTTATTACCATGTTAAAATTTTAAAACAATAATAAATTGTATCTTGTGGAATCGTGCCGGTAATTATATTATTTGTTTTCATGAAGTACTGCATAAACTGACTCCGTTTAAAATGGCTACAGCACCTTCAGCTACGAAGAAAAGGACACTTGATGAAGAAAGGCGAGTATTTCAAGAAAAATGGGAACTAAAGTATTTTTGTGCAATGGTAAATGGAAAGATACATTGTTTAGTATGCAATAACAGCATTGCCACGCCAAAAGAGTACAACGTTAAAAGACATTATGAAACCAGCCATCGATCTTGCGATAAATATGAGGGCTCAATGCGTGTTTCAAGACTCCAGGAATTGAAGGCTAACTTGATACAGCAACAGACATGTTTTACATAAATAGATCAAGCCAATGGCGCTTCCGTTACTGCAAGCTATGAACTCAGCCGAATGGTCGTTATGAGTAGGCAATCTTACAGTGAAGGAGATTTCATAAAGCACTGCCTTGTAAAAGCTGCTGACATTGTGTGCCCACAGAAAGCACAGTTATTTAAGGATATTTCGTTAACCAGGAACACTGTTGCTGGACGGATTGGTGAAATAGCAGATGATTTGAAACAACAGTCTGCATCATCCAAATTTGAACATTTTTCTATTGCTATTGATGAGACCGTTGACATCACTGGAATAGCACAGCTTGCAGTTTTTATTAGGGCCCGTGACAGTAAATTTAATATTTATGAAGAACTGATTGAACTAATCCCAATGCATGAGACTACAGCGAGCGAAGACATCTTTGAAAAAAGTCGAGCGGATTCTTCATGACTATGATTTTGATGTGAGTAAACTTGTATGTTTATCTACTGACGATGCTGCGAATATGGATGGCAATGCTCTCAACCATCGTCAATTCAGTCAGCTGTTAGAAGACATGGATAGTCAGTTCACCGATATTTAATTCTACACAAAAGTCCGTTAGTTGTCGTGTCACAAAGTGCTGAAAAGATTTTATTTGCTGAGATCAGAAATTACTTTATTTTTGGAGATGAAAGGTAAAAACACTGATGAAAAATAAAAGATGAAAGTTGGATCCAGGATCTATCGCTTGCTGTGAGCATTACTGCACATTTAAGTGATCTTAATTTGAAATTACAAGGGAAAAACAAACTCATCACTCAGTTGTACGACGATATCAAGTGTTTCATTACAAAACTAAGCTTATGGAAGACACAGTTGTCACGTGAAAATTTGATTCTTTTTCCTAACTGCAAAGAACCAGGCCAATGCTGAATCTGTACTTACCTTTGCTAAATATGAGAGTCACCTAGAATTATTGTCAAAAGAGTTCCAGGAAAGGTTTAGTGATTTCTCATTGTTTGAATACCATTTTGCATTATTCTCGGCACAATTCAACTGTGATGTTGTCAAAGCAGAGGAAAAACTTGCAGATGGAGCTATAAGAAATGCAGTGTGATTCTACACTCAAAACACAGTATCTAGAAGTCGGGATACCTGGCTACTATTCATACCTTCCTGAAAAGTTTACAAACTTCAGAAAGTTTTAAACTAGGATTGTGGCAATGTTCGGTTCCGCCTATGTGTGTGAACAGTTATTTTCCTTCATGAAATTAACAAAAACTTCTCAAAGAACAAGGCTGACCGATGAACACGTGTCATCCCTGATGAAGGTCGGAACTGCAAATACATTTCAGCAGATATATACGAAAAATTGTCATGAAAAAGAGGCATCAAACCTCAGGACAAAACGCTGATTAAAGCGTACAAATAATTGAATGTTCTTAAATAAATTTTGGATTTCACACCTCAGGACAAAACACTGATTAAACAGTAAAAATGATTGAATGTTCTTAAATAAATGTCGCATTACAATTATTATATTTGGCATTGTGGGGCGTTAGCTTAATAAAACCGCTATAGTAGGCGTGCAAATTAATTAAATATAATTCAATGAGATTACAGTGTTTCTCAGGTTTTTTGTTTTTTTATGTGTGGCCCGCCGGTATACTAAAAGTATCTTATGCGGCCCATGGTGCTTTGTGAGTTTGACACGCCTGATATAGATGGTCAACCGTTCAGTGAAAGTGGCTAAAACACTGAAGTGAAATATGATTACTTTAAGCTGGTAGATTTTCTTAGTATGATACAAGTCTTCGAAATGCCGTCGCCCTTTAATAGTTTTTCTTTGAAATGCCGCCTCCAACAATGTATTTTGATTGGTGCCGTAACAATGGAAAAAACACACTTTTAAAGGTGTTAACGATATTTATTAAAAAATGTAACAGAATACACAATACAATATCTCACAATTAATATTAGCAATAGGTCTATTCCAGATCCGTCAAATAACGACAAGTCTCCTTTAATTTCTGTTACATTTTTTTTCACCAGATGTGGTGCGGAAAAAACACTTCCGTTACTGCATGTTTTCATGTGAAGGAGTTCAGGGAGGCTTCACATGAGCTGTGGAAATAAAGGCTGCTTTGCCATCTCGTGCGAAAAGAATCAAACTTGCAACACAACAGAGTCATCCTACTAATCTAAAGGAGTTTGTGAGAACTAACACAGAAGAACTACATGGTAGAATATTGTGGAGATTAAGGATTGTCTACTTCAGAGTGAGGCCGATGTAGCCCAGTTGCTAGTGAACTGGCTTTCGTGTCGGGTGATAAATGTTCAGTTTCCAGTTCAGTGGCGCACCGAGGGTGGTGCCGGGGTGAGGCCGCACCGGGCATCAAGGCTTGAGGGGCATCAAAATACCACTCAAAATAATGAAAACTGTGAAATGGGGTTTAAGCGCCTTTGTCGTGTCAAAGTTGATGCCCCAGACCGTTAAAAAATAACATGTTTTTCTTATTAAGCACATTCATTTGGCAATTAGGTAATAATACATTTTTGGCACATGTTATAAAACATTAAAATTAAAATTAATTAATAAGTAAAACTAGTTCCTCTCGAAAGAAGACAATTTAATTCAAAATTATATTTTAGCTTGTAAGAAAAATGAAAAATAAGTTTCAGTTTCGTTCGTCAATCTATTCAGTCGTTCACTTAGCACCGTACAAGTCCGTCATAAGCAGTCTTTGAGTTCGATGACAAATCAAGTTTATTTCTAGTACTCTAGCGTTGAATGAGCATTTAACGACAACGATTCTATCATGGATAAGGATCGAACATTTAAATCAAGTTTTAAACTTTGGCAGGCACAATCAGGCTCGCGTTTCAGCGCACCATAAAGTCATATAACCTAACTATAACCAGTGAAGAAATCAGATAGTGAAAAAAGTGTTGTGTACAAGAGCATTCTGGAAATTAGAAAAAAAACCCTCATCTGAGCTTCTTCTTCTTCTTCGTTCGTTCTTAAACTCCTGCAGATTAGCAGGATGTAGTCCGGAGAACGGAATGCGTTGTGTCATGGTTTACAGCATTGCTGCGATATCTGTGCCTTTCGGCCTGACCCATCCGACTTCAGTGTGGCTTTGGGTCACTGGCCCTATATAGGATAGGGCAGCCAACACCATCCCATAACCTTCTGAGTTAATTTTAAAGAATTTAAAGTGAACTAGAGTTTAAAGAAAAGGACCAAATGCCCTTGGAATTACTTGCCTTCATCCAGATACCTTGAAATATTTTCATTCAGAAAAGTGAATTTATAATTTAAAAAATTTACTTCTGTCTCTGTTAAAAGTGGATACAATCGATAATAATAATTAACTTGTAAAATTATACTAGGATGTTTAAAAAAAAAAATTTCGGGGGGGGGGGGGGGGGAGGATCCAAATTTTCATCACACCGGGCAGCATTTACCCTAGGTACGCCACTGTTCCAGTTCAAGCGGACATACTTTTAAATCACCGTAGGTTTCCCCACCGAGGCCAACTATTTGAAGTGGAGATGTCCAATTAACAGGGGCTGGAAACTTGGAAACTAACATTGGTCGAACAATCCCCTATATCGAGCAGGACCACGGTCCTGCCCAAAGAAGCAAGGACGCTGAGGTCGGAGATACCAGGTCGAGAGGCGCACCGGCAACCATGGTATCAGGCAAATCGCCTATTTTACATGTCTGCACGACACAATTTATGTGAACGAGAGAAAGAAGCAACGGTTTCTAGGTCGACACAGCAAAGGAAACTGGTACCAGATCTTCTGGGAAAGTAAAGGCAGCGGGCGTGATGATGGTTACATCATTCCTAGGTATGCTATTGGTCCATACAAAAAATACTGGCCTAGCATCGTATTCCTCAATACGACAAAATGACGTGGAAAAGGGAAACCTTACTTTACTTCAGACTGCACAGCCCATGCGGTTGCTTATGGCGCCCACAAAATTATTAAAATGTTGGGTGGCGCTGAGTCTATAAAAAGTTAGAACGCCTGGAGTAGTTCATCACCTTCTGACCCCAGTCATCAGGTCACATGTTTTTTGTTACCTGCCTAGATGTCCCTGTCGTTTTGCGTACCTGACGTCACATGACCAGAACACAGACCGGAACCAAGCAGACGTCATGTTAAAGAGGACTTACACAGCGACATGTAGATAAGATGCATACAGGCGCCAGAGCTATCGATATCGACATCGTCCTTGCGCATGGTTACCACTTGTCTATCTCATGGTAAGAATGATTCGTCTAACGTTAACTTTAATTGTAATAATGTGTCATCTGTTTGTTTATTTCGTGATTACTTTCCTGGATTTACAAGCTGGATTTTAAGTGCAGTGGTGACCCATTTTTCAACTTTGACGAAGTTACCGTACGTAAGTGTAGTCTGCCCAACTTAACAGTACACAGCTGCCAAACATGCTATGAATGCTCATCGTGTTATTAACTAAAATTTTGCAATAAATGTCAAGCATGCTAGATCAATGCATGAACAAAATATCAACTTTTCTAGTAGTACAAAAATGTTTTCTTTACTTGCCTTAGTGCTGTTTAAAAGAAATAATAGATAACACACCACACACACAAAAAGACACACCCACACAAACATTGAATTTTGAATGTCACATCACAGACTTTTACTATTTAGTTAATTTAGTAGTATACTGAAATAGTTTGACAGCTGTTGACAAGGGGTGGTGGAGATGGTTTGACAAGGGGTGGTGGAGATGGTTTGACAAGGGGTGGTGGAGATGGTTTGACAAGGGGTGGTAGAGATGGTTTGACAAGGGGTGGTGGAGATGGTTTGACAAGGGGTGGTGGAGATGGTTTGACAAAAGTGGGTGGTGGAGATGGTTTGACAAGGGGTGGTGGAGATGGTTTGACAAGGGGTGGTGGAGTTGGTTTGACAAAAGTTGACGTCAACAAAACGATTTATTAATACATACACCTATTAAATTATTTGAATTTTATTTTTAAATTGAACAAATATGTGATTTTTGGCACTTTATCAGCAATTAATTTTATTTCCAGCTAGGGGGTATTTTTTAACATAATTATTTGGGGGGGGGGCGGTTTCTGGATTCTTGGCATGTTATTGACACAGAATAGTGTTATATAACAAATATAATTCTGGATTTCCCCAATTATCCTGGCATTCCAGTCAATACTGTCCATTACAAGTTCATGTGGTCAAGTACATAGTTATATCCAGAGTGAATAATAAGATCACAAATTCCATGTATAAGTAGCAAGCTTGAAAAAAATCTTTGTGAGACTGCATTAAAACTGTATACCAATTTCTTTTGTTGTAATCTCTCTTTAAAAACTATTTTAACCTATTGTATCTTTCGTAAATATGTTTATCTAACAAAAATAATGTTTGGATGTTTGGAAATCAATATGTTTAAGTTGAGATTCGCTGTCCAGGCAAACAGCAATTAAAAACTAACTTCCACACGAAGAAGTAATAAAACAAAAAAAATGAAACAAATAGCCACAATGGCAGTGATTGGGGTTAGCAGTATTTGTAAATTGATGCAAACATCTTTTCCTTCAAGAAAACAAATTGTTTTTTGTTGCCAAGGCCCAGAATGGGCAAGGAATAGCAACACTGTAATCTGTCATGCACATCATAAGTGATGACTAGTGATTTTTTGGTTAGAGTTGATTGTCCTTTACTGTAGGTAAAAAAATACAGTAGCTGGATGCATAAGACAGAAAGGTGCAGATACCACATCTAAGCTGTAAACCATGAGAAAATGCATTCCATTCTCAGGACAGAATCCTACTAACTGGAAGGTTGAGAATGAATGCAAAAGAAGAAGCATGTTAATATTTTGAAGATAACAGACATTAATAATTATACAATAAGAAAATCACTGGTGTGTGTCTAAAGGGAAGTAAAAAATACATTTTCTGCTTTTCGGGAGGATTGAGGACATGTACCAAATCATTGAAGTTGAACATAGTTGTTGCTACAAGGAACATAGTTGTTTCTACAAGGAACATTGTTGTTTCTACAAGGAGCATAGTTGTTGCTACAAGTAGAATTGCTTCTTCTGTGATTAGCTTCTGCTATACCAATTCCAGTAAACAATGTGCCTGAAATTTTCACTTGCCTCAGTTTGCTTTGTAGGGTTGATCCAATAGGTAACATTTCCATTAATTGTAATATCAATGACTAATGTAGGCGACAATGACCAGGGTCATAGGTACATTTTCAGTAAGAAGGGGGGTTTACCTAAAAAAAGGTAATTTCTTCATTTTCTAGCTAGTATGTCTCTCATTTTGATGACCTATTTGCGAAAAATCATTAGGGAGGGGTTTTTATCAAATGTGTGGCTAAGTTCTTAGTACTAAAAGCAATTTTCTTATTTCCTAAGGTGGTGGGGGGAGGGGGGGTGGGTGTTTTGGACACATCTCTCCTTACTTGTTTGCCAATGACTAAAAAGTCTACTTCAGCGGTTTATTGAATTCATTTTTTTTATTTATTACTCACTCAAATGAGATAATACTTTGAATTTGTCCAGGTGATAACTCTTCCTTGTCAAGAGATCAGTCTTTCATTTTCATATTAAATAACAACAACATAGAATCCATTGTAATGCTGTTTCTTTGTTAATACTGGTAGTTACTTAACAACATCAAGAGAGGAAGTGAATTCATTCTTTAGTATCTTTGACATATGCCTACTCGTCAACTTCTAAAAGAATCATTCTGTACTTCAACTCAAAAATTCTGTATTCTAACCCCAAATTCTGTCCAAACTTTGTATAAAGTATATGTTATGTGAATGATAATTGTTGAACTCTATAAAAGTCAATAATATGGTGCATTCAGTGAAGATCCATATATTCTGTACCAAATTCAGACAATCTGTACAAGGTGACTGACATAGTTTGATGTCTTTTAGGAAACCTACCAGATGAAGTATTATTTCTACTTAAAAGGTTGACTGTAATAGTTATTACCATATTCTGTCTTGATTGTAGTAAATTCAGAAACATGAACATCTATTAGCAGTGGTGAAATATAAATCTGTATTTGGGCAGGCAATGAGGCTTGATTCCCTTTACAAAAACTGTCCCGCAGGTGATAGTTGAGGTTGGCAGCAAAAGAGGAGCGCAAAGGAAAGTATGGATTTATAATACCAAAGATTTGACAGGATTACCTTTCTCCACACTCAAACAAGGCACTGAGAACAGAGAAGTTTGGTGTAATTTCTGTGTTGATGCTTCTAAAGTGGCACCCCTAAGACCCTGAGGGGTTATGGAGGATTTGATGATGGTGACTGTGTAACTGAATATTGTTTTCTTACCTTGAAATGTGTATATATTCCAAAGATTAGTATTGTTTTTACCTGTTATTCTTTTGTTTAATAAATATGTCTTAGTTGTATTTTTCTTCTTCATTTGTTTTAAAATTCCTGCAGATTAGCAGGATGCAGTCTGGAGAATGGAATGTGTTGTGTCATGGTTTATAGATTGACTGCATATCTGTGTCTTTCAGCCAGACTTCAGTTTGGCTTCATGGTCACATTAACCTTTTATAAGATGAAACAGTGAACCACACCCTGTAAACATTTTTAGATACTTCTGTATCTTATATCATGCACGACAGGTCAGAGTGTTTATATTCTTTGCTCAAATTTTGGGCTCCGGCAGCACTGGTACGAATTTTATTAAAATATATTTTCAATATTCCTTTATTTTTAAATTGCCAATTATACTGAGAACTCTTAATTTCAGTGATTTCAATCTTCAATGATGCGGAGGTGTGAGGAAAACTCTTTTCCTGTCCATTCCTTGATGTTGTACGTCCATGTCTTTATTTGCCCTCCTCTGCTTCAACGGTTTGAACCCCTTCGACGGTTCCCTGCAGTATTGTTTTTGACAATCATGTCTAAACCATGCTAGTTTTCGTTGTTTCTGTCCAGTGCCGGATTTGCCTATAAGCTAAACAAGCTATAGCTTAGGACCCTACTTCTTTGGGGGACCCCAACATTTTTAAAATTTCACCATCTATACATTCCTAATCGTTAAAGGGCCCCATATCTCAAATAGATTAGGACCCCATCAAGTCTAAATCCGGCCCTGTTTCTGTCATAAATATTCACCTATATATCGGCTTGTATCAAATAATTTTATCAAGACTTAGTTACTGTTTCTTCAATGAAATTATAAATATATATTCACACCAAATAATGACATGATGGACATAATGTTTGATTGTTAGATGTTTGAAGAACCATTGACAGAAAGTGAAATAAGGATATACATGATTTTTCTAAATTCAAAATTGGCACTACCATCCATCTAGTGCCACTACGGCCTGGTAATATAATAATGAAACATGCCTTACAGGACTGTCCCCGGCATTAGGAAGATCAGAAGGTCTCACCAGTCACCATACAACAGTAAACAGCTAGTAGACAACGTGCATATGTAGTCAGGTTTTCCTCTTGGGAAAGCTTCATTGCACTTCATCAATACAGGTATATTGCTTCTACTGCCCCCCCCCCTTTTTTTCTCTCTCTCTTAACATTGCACCTTACTGAGAGCTGAAGCCGTCTGATTATGGCATAAAACTGTAAAACTTCCCAATTACATGAAAGAAAACAAGATGATATGCAGATATCTGGTAGACATGGGTGTTGTCTAAAAAAAATCCTCCTCAAATGGTAATCATCCCTGGACCATCGACCACGAAACTGAATCACTACCTATCGTTATACCTTGGCCCCCGCAACCTTATCATTTAGGAAGACGCATTAGATCATTAGATGTTTCTAACACTGGGAGAATACGGAAATGAGTATACAGAAGCGTGAGTTGTTACCGGGACCCGAAAGAGGAGCAAAGAATAACAACACTGTTTACCTTCCATGCATGTTATAGAAGCGACTTAAGATGTTTTGTGGAGGGTGGATATCCCATCTCATAGGATTAAAGTAATCCAGAAGCCATGTTGAGGTGGGATGTGTCATACCGAAAGGCGCAGATATCACAGCTAAGCTGTAAACCATAACAACACAATCCTTTCTTCGGACTACATACTTATAATCTGCAGAAGTATGCGAGTGAACGCAGAAGAAGAAGAATTTTACTAAATGAAATTAAGGACAAAATTGGTGTCCCCAAGTACAGTGACATCAGGTCCGCTAACGAAGTAACAACGCTTAGATAAACAAACTAACTGGAACCTTCACTTAAACAAATACCTTTAGAAAGGTCGTAATGTTTG
The DNA here is from genome assembly GCA_034231615.1 of Meghimatium bilineatum. Taxonomy (NCBI): domain Eukaryota; kingdom Metazoa; phylum Mollusca; class Gastropoda; order Stylommatophora; family Philomycidae; genus Meghimatium; species Meghimatium bilineatum. The sequence continues at coordinate 37,032,607 of CM067308.1, read as the reverse complement.
CTTGGAATTGTGGCTCTTAGTTTTGTTAGGCTGAAACGTAAAATGTAAAAGTAATGTCACATTGCAATCAGGGAGAATCTATGATAGTGCATTCTTTACAACACATTTTCACAGAAAATTCCCACAACAGAGCAAGTTCTCTGTTTCGCATGCTCATCTATTCCGGATTGCACTAATAAATCATCATGTTTGATGTTAATTTACAGCCTGGATAGTAGTTCAAATGATGATCAATATTGTGTTGTAAAAAATTTTAAAGCCAGCTCTCTAATCGCCTAGTCTATGCTGATTCCGAGTTCTAGATAGATTGTGAATAATTCTACCTACTATTGCATAATTCATTTCATGACTCTATCGTTAGTGGTTGTTGTCCAAGTTATTTGCCTACTTTGATTCAAGACACTGGTTGTTTGAATGACTACCACCGAAGACGGATGTGTCGGGCCATTGGCGCAAATAAAACGGCGACACAACGCATTTCTATTCTCAGGACTACATCCTGCTAGAAATCTAGTAGGACAATGGTCCTGCTACAAGGGAGATCCAGCGGGAGTTTGAGAATGAACGCTGAAGAAGAAGAATGACTGTAGATTACACTGACTGTAGATACTTCTTCGGTAAGGGGAGGTTACCTAATCATGTCATTTTCCCGTTTTCCACATTTCTTAATTTTTGGAGAAAAAGGGGAACCGTTGGGGGGGGGGGGGAGATTAATCAACCTTTTTGGCTAGATGTTATGTTAGATGTTCCTAGCCCTCTCCATTATCTACGAGCGTGGTTGTTTTTAAAGAAGTTTCTCCATCTTTGTTAGGTTGTCAGCTAACTGCGGATTTACTTCCTGACTTGAGTTTCACTAAGATATACTTCGGTATGGGTTTTGGTAGAAATTTGTCTACCGGGTAATTATAACAATTTCTACTATCTCAGACTGATTTGTTTATCAATTTTCACAGGGTACATGCTTCCCCCTACACAGGAGAAGGTTTATTCATGTAAATTGAGAGGACATCGATCTTTTATCCTTGCTAGATAATCTCTCTAATCTCGGCGATTACCTATAATTATGACTTGGTTGAAAAACTGCCGTTTCAGTCTATTTGGAAGGATCTGTTTTATAAATCGCAATCCCATCATAAATTTTATTTCCATATTGTAATGCAAAACATTATTAACCTCATACTTTGTTTTGACTTTCCATGAAAGTAAGAAATTAATTGTCTGAACCGTGGTTTAGTATTACATAAATTAAATCAGTGGTATTCAGTGAACTTTGGTTTAGTATTTAATAAATTAGATTAATGATATTCAGTGGATTACGGAATAGCAGAGGTGGACAAAATACAAACTTTAATCTAATTCGGTGCACCAAGCCATATCTATCCCCCCCTCCCTTTCAGGATTTTTAAAAAGTATTAGATACACAAATCTCTGCCCACAGGCTAATTAAAATATTATATACACTGACCTCTGAGTTAAGAAAACACTACTAAAAACACCAGAGGACTAAAAGAAAAGGACAGGTGTAAAAAGCTCAATCTGGTCCGCCAAGCCGAATAGGTTCTCAACCTGTGCAGTATGAAGGAAACGAAGAACAAATTAACAGTGGGGGAGGGGGGGCACAAACTTGTCTGAGTATATCACATAAATATTACTGCCTCAAATTATTTAGAAAATATAAAATAAACAATTAAATGTATATTTTGTATTAACCAGGTCAATCTGAAAAATGATTAGCATAGCAAATAAAGGTCTTCAGATTCAAAATCACACCACATTTAATTCTGTACGTCAGTTATATTTTACTAGAAGAGAGTCACCGGATAAAACTAGTTGAGAACTGGTGATCTAGATCAGTAGTTCTCGAAGTGGGTTATACGGCATTCCATAGAAACCACAGACTTTAAGGAAGGAGAGGGGCATGGAGGAAAAGTTTGAAGGCCACATACTATTCTAGAGGGTTTACAGAAAGGTATCTGTCTGAATGAGAAATAAACAGTTATGTATCGATCAACATTTAAAAAGCTTGGTGATCTGTGAGAATAGTTAACGACGTTTCTTTTCGGAGGGAAGAACACCAAAGGAGGGAGGGGGTGTACGGAAGAAAAATTACACATGGCAACAGACAAAAATAAAAGGTTGAGAACCACTATCTAGATCAGTGTTTTCCAACGTGAGGCGCATACCCCATACTGAAAAGGAAGGCGGTCATGACTTAGATGGGGCATGGTTGTAAAAGGTTGGGAAACACTGACCTAGACGATTTGTTAACACAACTGTTATCTCATTTGGAGTTACTCAATATTCAATATGTCAATCATCTGCCAATTTACTTAGCCCATAAAACCAGTAATTAAAGTTTATGTTACCAAAAGATAGTAAATATTTATTTACCCGTATACATAGTATCATAAACGTAAAACTATTTACACTTCATTATTACCAGATGTAATATAAAGATGAGAAGACAGGACATGACGCACGGCTTTGCCATATTGCACACATTTAGCAATTTTAAAATGTCAATTTTCATGAAATATTTGTTTTTACCATTACAATTTTTAGGGATTTATTTATTTTGAAGATGTATTAATTTAAAAATATATTTTGATGTTTTAATTGATTTCAATATAAATAGTCAGTCAGATTATAACAGCAAGTAATAATATCAGTAGATTTGTTTCTCTCGTAAAATCTATCAAAATATAACCGAGAAAATAAATACAGCTTTCTCTCATAAAAGCAGTTATTAGAAATGTTAATTGAATTTCATTGAATTCAAGCAGGTTTTATTTCGTTTTCATGAGTTCTTGTACACATTTTAGGAGTTCGACCATTTTTGTGTGTGGATATTTACCAGGAATTTGATCGTAAAAGTCCAAAAATGTGGCAACCTTGATACCTTGACAGCAACTATAAAAATGTTGGAAGGTAATTAATTTAAAACAACATCCAGCAGCTGATGTTTGTATGAGAAGCAGCGATAATGGCGTATCATATTATGCTTTAACGATATCAAGTGTTTAAGACTTCCAAGTACTAGAACATAATATATGAAACTTAAGAGCTCAGTTCCTAACACAAGACTATATCATCTGAAGGTTAAGAGCTCAGTTCCTGTTATATCTAAGTTCATTTAACATCCGTGCGCCTGCTTCATATTTCTATAATTGTCGACCGATGTCATTGCTAGTTATAGAATATAATTTTAGAACAAAGTTTATTTTGGTTATATCGTCGTCCTCGTCTTGTTCTTTTCTTTGTTGCGTTTGTTGTTGTTTGTTTATTAGCGTTCATTCTCTAACTCCCGCTGGATCTCTCTTGTAGCAGAACAATATACTAAATTTCAAGCAGGGCGTAGTTCAAAGAACGGAGATGCGCTGTGTCGCTGTTTTGTCTGCGCCAATGGTCCGACACATCCAAACTCAGCAGTATTTCTGCATGTGTTCTCAAACTGCTGATGGTTACCATGATGTAGTCTAGAGAACGGAATACGCTGTGTTATAGTTTACAGCTTGAGTGCTATATATATCATAATTATATACTCAGTGGTATATACTCTAGTCTGTCTGATACATCGGATTGGAAATTTCTAGGCACAATATTTCCGTAGGTTGCCATTACTTTCGGGAGGGAACAACGGTTAATCGAGCACCGTAGCGAGAACACATTCGTTCTAGTCGGCCATTTTGGCGGAAGCCCCCACAACGCTGACTACCACGCTTTAAACATAGGTGGATTCCTAATACGGGAACTACGCTACGCAGACGACACAGTGCTTCTTTCAAATGATATAAGGGTATTGGAACAAATAATCAAGAACACAAAGAAATATAGCGAAGCACAAAATTTGTATTTAAACACGCAAAAAACAAAAATCATGTCAGATATAACAACACAACAACCAAAAATCAGAATAGACAATACCGAGATAGAATGTGTAGATAAATTTGAATACCTAGGAGCAAACATCAACGGTGCAGGAGACTGCATGGCAGAAATCAGGAAGAGATTGGCAATGGCATATTGCAAAATAACACGGCTGAAAAACATATGGAAAAACAACAAAATAGAAACGAAAGTGCGAATGTTACGAACTTTTTATTTTTTTCCGGTTGCAACATACGGCTGTGAAACATGGACCCTAAGTAAGACAGCAGCAAAGAAGATAAACGCATTCGAGCTGAAATGTTACAGGAAGATACTTAGGATATCATGGAAGGATAAAATCAGTAACTCAGACATTATAAATACATTGAATATTCCAGAGTGTTGGTTACTAAAGACAATAACAAAAAGAAAACTACGCCTGTTTGGTCATATAAAGAGACACAACTGTTTAGAAAGACAAATAATGGAGGGAAGAGTATCTGGGGAGAGGAGAATGGGCAGACTAAGAAGACGATGGACTGACGACATTAAAGATAACATGAATACATCGCTAGAAAATGCAAGCCACATCGCCCAAGACAGAGAGAGGTTCAGAGAGTTCATTGGGAAGACAACGTTCTGGAAGGAGTACGTCACTTGACATTCATCTGATTTCAGCATGGCTTTTGTATGAGATGGGACAACCAAGTCTCCATGATTACTTCTTAAAGAAATTTGTGACAGGCTATAGTGTTGTTCTTCTTTGCTCCCCTTTCGTACCCTGACAACACAGAAAGTGTTATATCAGATCTCCTGACTATTAAAAATGACTTGATATGGATTGAGGTTCGGATTTCTGGATTCAAGGATATGCCACTGGTCTCGCGATTTCAGACAAATTTCCAGCTATAAACACAAACAGACATTGCTGGATGTTCAAGTATACAATAACCAAAGTGTCAGCGAGCGAACGCGGAAAGACAAATAAGAAGTTCCACCGAAGACGGATGTGTCGGGCCATTGGCGCTAATAAAACGGCGACACAACACATTCCATTCTCTAGACTACATCCTGCTGGAGGTCTAGTAGTCCTGCTACAAGAGAGATTCAGCGGGAGTTTGAGAATGAACGCCGAAGAAGAAATCAGAAGTGACAACACTAAAGATAAGGTAATGTTACTCAGTAAAAAAAAACTAATAAATGTGTGCAAATAATCTGTAAACTAGGTGTAAAGAAAAAGGACCTTTCTTAAGTTGTCGAACAATTCATTTGTCAAGAAACGAACATGTCAAGAACATAAATATATAATTACAAATAATACATAAACTAGAACGCTTTCACGAAGTATTTAACACTGCTGGGAGTTTGTTATATATATTCTAACCATACTCATGAAAATTGTCTGCATAATGTTATAACCAATTTAGCAAGTTTTCACCAGTATATGTCACATACAAATGAGCAAAGTCACGATACTGTAAAGAATCCCGCAGCAATGTTTGTGTTTACAACCAACTTTGGCCGTGACTTATGAAATCTCATAGCACATCCTTGTATCTAGAAGCCACATGTTTGAAGCCACATATAGTTAAACATAGAAGAGTTTTACACCTCTGTAATGTGTCTATCATATTTCAAAGCTAGGGTTCTAATGTCTTGGTTCTAATTTCTTGTTTTCTAATGTCTTGGCATGAATGTGCTTATAAAAATTATTAGATTAAATGAAGGTAAAAAAGTGTTCCCTAGGACAAGGTTATCTCGTCAAACAGGTTAATCCTGAAGCTTTTCACTTATGATTAGATTAAGGGAATATCCACACGAATACGTGTCGGTAGTAGATCTCCAACCATGTCTGATTCCGTGTTTGTGATGTTGCTTTCGAAGTACACACGAATTTTTGTCAGTAATGAATCTCCAACCATGTCTGATTCCGTGTTTGTGATGTTGTTTTCGAAGTACACACAAATATTTGTCAGTGATGGATCTCCAACCATGGCTGATTCCATGGAGTACCAAAATCCCCAAAAGTACCACCTCGTGGTGCACCCTAGAAACAGAAGTATAGCAGCTCGTGATACGTCTGGCAAACACTTCTAGGATCGTGTCCGCTAATGGGCAGGTTGCCGATTAAATGAGAATTGACTGCAAAAGACAAGCAGTATCCCCGACACCTTTGTGCCAACACATACAACGTCACTGTCGCGACGCAGCTCAGTACGGCTCGAACGTTGGAAGGGCCGCTAATGCAATTGTCTAAATAGACAGTTATAGTGACAAATAGTTAGTCCAAAAGATAACACGTTGAGTACAAAAGATAACACGTTGAGTACAATACATCTCAGCGCTTCGTGCAAATTAGAAATGAAAAACGTTAAATGAAAATCGGAACTAAAATGCTGTTCAGCCCGCGAACAGGCTTCTAGTCCCCAGTGCTCCTAACCGGTCAATTCCAACTCTACCGTCTATGCTTTACTATACCGGAATCACGCTCGCATTGAGAGTTTGTTCAGCTCGAGAACAAGATTCCAGGCCCCGATGTTTCTCAAATATGTGTAGAGATTTAGACTTCAACGAGAGGTTCACGATGTCGGTGAATGACACATCGGCTAAGAAGGCGAACGTACCCTGGTCCAATTCTACCATCGATGCTTTTCTATAGCGGAAGCATGTTCGCCGAGAGAAAAGGTTCAATACCCAATGGGCACAGGCACAATACGCCTGATTACGTGATATGAGTTCACTGGCAGCGGAACACCTCGTGCGAGATGGGCGTAGTCGACCCAATCCTAAATCCTGACTCCACGGAGACTGCCAATTGTGTACATGTTTTGGCCTGAGAAGTCCAAGGGAACTGGGTGAGAAACCTTCACGGCGTAGAGTTTACACACATCCATCGCCTGGCGACAGATAGGAAGGCTGTCACAGACTAGACAAGCCCACTTCTCGAATTAAATGCTTGACTGAAACGGATGTGCTGGATATCGGATGCCCAGACTTCCGGACATGCGTGGCTTACCGAGGTACATACAACACAGCTCTACTGTGGAACTAGCAGCACAACATACTTCACGCTCCGCGGCGGAAATCACACGAACTTTCGTGTTGGTTATCATATCAGAGAGCAAACGCAGAAGAAGTATGATTCCATGTGTGTGATGTTGCATTCAAAGTGCACACGAATGTTTGTCAGTAATGGATCTCCAACCATTTCGGATTCCGTGTTTAAAAAAAAAGGCGAGTACATTTTGTGTGTGTTGGATTTTCGGTTAGTCTTTTTGTGTTGGAAAATCGTTAATGGGCATATTTTAACCATAATTTTTAAACCTGGCTTTTAGTACAATACTTAATTTCACGTTCCATTTTCCTAATGGGCTGTCAATATATAACGTTAATAATTAGGGACGTAGCCTGAAAAAGTTTGACAGTTGTTGTCTAAGGTGTGGAATGGGGTTTTTGGCAAAGGTTGACGTCAACAATACTGATTTTATCAGCAATTAAATTGTTTGAATTTGACACATTTGAAACAAAACATGTGATGTTTTCATACTTGTTTTTCCAATTTATTTTTAGGGAGGCGAAGGGTTAAATTTTTTTGACATAACTAAGCAGAATGATTGGTATTCCTGAATAATTAACAAAGGGGAGAGGGTGGCAAAAGTTGTTGACGTAAATTATGATTATGGACTCACTAAAGCAAGGGGGATGAGTTGAAACATACATGATTTTGTTGCTACTCTACACGCCAGGAGTTAATATGCTACACAATGTCGACATTCGAAGTAGTTCGTCCTTTGTACGCCCATCCCTATACCTTTTACCCATATTGTTATTATTTCTGTAACATAAAAATACCTATAACAAATGCTTAAACTATCTTTCTTTGAAAACCGCTATGATTTGTTTAAAAAAAAAATTAAAACATGCCTCGATCATAACGAAAAGTGTATTTTACATCAACTAAATAAATAAGGATAAAGTGAAAAACATTAAATGTTGCAGATCAATAGCCAGCTTCACAATTTTAGTTTAAAATGTATGGTCGTTAAAGATGCTTTCACACTCGTCCAACGATTTTTCTAACTAAATTATATATGTTTTTGAAATTAGCAATTATCTATGTTCAATGGTTCTTAATCTGGGGTCCGTTCCCCTAGAATCCAAATTACCATATAACTGTGACCGTCAGTTTTTAAAAGACCTGTTGGCTAATTGGAGTATAATGTCCTAAAATGACTCTTTTTACGTTTCGAGTGATAAACTATAATAATAGTTACCAATAAAAATCACGGTAAAAGTTAAATGAGTAGTTTGTAAGGCTGTTGTTCAATTAGCTAGCAGTTCTGCTATTGTCTGTGGTCATATTATTTACGTTGCTTAGGTTAATTGTGTCGAACCTTGTGAGGCAAATATATCATCCGCAATGTAAAACAATATAACACATTCTTTATTTTGGATCATGTTAGTCGACAGGAGTTTGAGAAAGTAGTTGTACAATGAAACATTTATCTGTTGAATAACATATATCTAGATATACACAAGGACTAGCTACGGACATCACAGTAAGAGGTGGTTGTGAAGTATCTTTGTCAGGACTTCCAGTACAGTGTTTGCTAATCCACAGACATCTAAGTATATACGCGTACAAAGCGCGCGTCACTATGGGGGGGGGGGGGGTCCCATCAGAATTTCTCGTTTTAAACTAATTTTCACTTGTAAAATTAAGAATCAAGTACTTCTCAAGGATAGCTTTGCGCACTGATCCAAGGACATCTAGATACATTAACATTTTTGGTACAGATGTCTGTGACTCAAGCAGCATCACTTATCTTGATATAGCCGTCTTTTTAGTACTTTTCATTGGTTGGTATCCCAAAGTATAGAGCGACAAAAGGTCTGTCTAATCAACCACTATGAGTGAAGCTGTGTGTGAGATTAGAGCGCAGTACCATTCTGGGGAAGTACTTGTTAAAACTATACATGAGCTATGGGCTATTTTTGGTAGTGACCGACCTTTTGTTTAACACCCGTACTTTAGTCATATACAGTGTAACTCCGTTATAACAACTTAGACTTGACCTACAGATATGTACGTAATAACAGAAATTAACTATATACAGTACAAACAATATGGAATAAAAATAATTTGAGATTTTGAAAAGTATTGCTAAAGAGGGACATTGACCTACAGATATGTACGTAATAACAGAAATTAATTATATACAGTACAAACAATATGGAATAAAAATGATTTGAGATTTTGAAAAGTATTGCTAAAGAGGGACATTGACCTACAGATATGTACGTAATAACAGAAATTAATTATATACAGTACAAACAATATGGAATAAAAATAATTTGAGATTTTGAAAAGTATTGCTAAAGAGGGACATATGTTATAAAAGAATTCGCTATAGAGGAATTCCACTGTTGTGTGTGGATGTGTATGGCCGTGGCTGATCTCACACAGCGTCACTCATCTTAGACGATAGGATTGATCATTTGTTGCTATGCATATACTTTGTGTTCATCAATCATCAATAAACCTGTAACCCTTCAGGGTCGTAGGGGTCCCATCAGAATTTCTCGTTTTAAACTAATTTTCACTTGTAAAATTAAGAATCAAGTACTTCTCAAGGATAGCTTTGCGCACTGATCCAAGGACATCTAGATACATTAACATTTTTGGTACAGATGTCTGTGACTCAAGCAGCATCACTTATCTTGATATAGCCGTCTTTTTAGTACTTTTCATTGGTTGGTATCCCAAAGTATAGAGCGACAAAAGGTCTGTCTAATCAACCACTATGAGTGAAGCTGTGTGTGAGATTAGAGCGCAGTACCATTCTGGGGAAGTACTTGTTAAAACTATACATGAGCTATGGGCTATTTTTGGTAGTGACCGACCTTTTGTTTAACACCCGTACTTTAGTCATATACAGTGTAACTCCGTTATAACAACTTAGACTTGACCTACAGATATGTACGTAATAACAGAAATTAACTATATACAGTACAAACAATATGGAATAAAAATAATTTGAGATTTTGAAAAGTATTGCTAAAGAGGGACATTGACCTACAGATATGTACGTAATAACAGAAATTAATTATATACAGTACAAACAATATGGAATAAAAATGATTTGAGATTTTGAAAAGTATTGCTAAAGAGGGACATTGACCTACAGATATGTACGTAATAACAGAAATTAATTATATACAGTACAAACAATATGGAATAAAAATAATTTGAGATTTTGAAAAGTATTGCTAAAGAGGGACATATGTTATAAAAGAATTCGCTATAGAGGAATTCCACTGTTGTGTGTGGATGTGTATGGCCGTGGCTGATCTCACACAGCGTCACTCATCTTAGACGATAGGATTGATCATTTGTTGCTATGCATATACTTTGTGTTCATCAATCATCAATAAACCTGTAACCCTTCAGGGTCGTAGGGGTCCCATCAGAATTTCTCGTTTTAAACTAATTTTCACTTGTAAAATTAAGAATCAAGTACTTCTCAAGGATAGCTTTGCGCACTGATCCAAGGACATCTAGATACATTAACATTTTTGGTACAGATGTCTGTGACTCAAGCAGCATCACTTATCTTGATATAGCCGTCTTTTTAGTACTTTTCATTGGTTGGTATCCCAAAGTATAGAGCGACAAAAGGTCTGTCTAATCAACCACTATGAGTGAAGCTGTGTGTGAGATTAGAGCGCAGTACCATTCTGGGGAAGTACTTGTTAAAACTATACATGAGCTATGGGCTATTTTTGGTAGTGACCGACCTTTTGTTTAACACCCGTACTTTAGTCATATACAGTGTAACTCCGTTATAACAACTTAGACTTGACCTACAGATATGTACGTAATAACAGAAATTAACTATATACAGTACAAACAATATGGAATAAAAATAATTTGAGATTTTGAAAAGTATTGCTAAAGAGGGACATTGACCTACAGATATGTACGTAATAACAGAAATTAATTATATACAGTACAAACAATATGGAATAAAAATGATTTGAGATTTTGAAAAGTATTGCTAAAGAGGGACATTGACCTACAGATATGTACGTAATAACAGAAATTAATTATATACAGTACAAACAATATGGAATAAAAATAATTTGAGATTTTGAAAAGTATTGCTAAAGAGGGACATATGTTATAAAAGAATTCGCTATAGAGGAATTCCACTGTTGTGTGTGGATGTGTATGGCCGTGGCTGATCTCACACAGCGTCACTCATCTTAGACGATAGGATTGATCATTTGTTGCTATGCATATACTTTGTGTTCATCAATCATCAATAAACCTGTAACCCTTCAGGGTCGTAGGGGTACCACATTGGATGCCTCAGCACACAGAGTCCTCCAGCGAATCGTGCAAGGAATCGTGCCTGCATACATGTCCGAACCATGCTAGTTTTACATGCTACTTTGTGTTACCAGAACATAAAAAGCTCTAACAATATCGGATTTATTAAGACACGTGACGACACATAAGAACGTGCATAGATTTCTAGATACACAGGGCCTCAGCATGAGTCACAGAAAGAGGCGAATGTTACTAATATTAGCCGTGATTTCATGCTGTGAACCAATTAGGTACGTTTGTGCAGTTATCTCAAGAGAGCGCCACGTGACTTGGTATATCCAACTTTGCCTGTGCTTTTCATTGAGTGGCGACACAAAGTTACACATGAATCGCATCAGCCAAGATGAGTGACACTGTGTGTGAAATCAGCCAAGATGAGTGGCGATTTGTGAGATAAGCAAGTTGGACAATTCTAAAAAAGGACTTGGTAAATATCATTCGTGAAAATCTGACTATTTTTTTTAGTAACATCTACCTCAGGGCTATTAAAATGGCGGCCCGGGGCCAAATCCGTCCCTCAGAGGCCTAGTAAGTGGCCCGCGGATCATTGCTAGAACCGTGAAATAAAGTTATAAAAAAACTAAACGTATAAAATAATTCAATGTGCTTTTTATACATCTGGCCCGTGATGATTCCCATTTTCTACATTTTGGTCCCCGAGTAAATATAGTTGAATAGCCATGATCTACCTCATCATGTAATTCTCGTGCTTTGGCCCTTTTTTTATATCTATAAGGAAATAGAATACTCTTAAACCTGCCCTGGAGAAGAACTTGTTTTTTGAAATCCTGTTACTAACACACAAACCTATGTTATATCTGATAATTGGATGTAACTCATGAGTACAACTAAAAACTCACGAGTACGAGTGTGCACGTAACGAGCACTTCATGTTAATGTGTTTGCCGTGTCTTTGATCCATCAGCCATTGTTTTCATTACTGGCTCACACTTATGGACGTGTTCAACAAATGTGTTAATTGATATTAGTATGGGATCAGGTGTTACACAATGGCGATGCCACTAATTAATTCAAGAACGGCAAGCCGAAGTCATAGTCTACTTCGGAATAAACTACCAGAATTAACGGCTAGCACAAATTAACTACCAGAATTGACTTCCAGCATAATTTTAACTACCAGAATTAACGTCCAGCATAAATTAACTACCAGAATTAACGCCCAGCATAAATTAACTACCAGAATTAACGTCCAGCATAAATTAACTACCAGAATTAACGTCCAGCATAAATTCTTTTGATATACATTGCTTTTCTATTGTTCTGTTTATCTCCCCCCCCCCCCAAGTTTTTTGAACATATCACTCCATTTTGGGCTACATAGTTACATGCCATTCTTAACATACTTAGGCCGTATGTTTTTCTCAAGGTGTCACAAATCACATTGAAATAAGATTATTTTTTTTACTGTTAGTCTACATATTTTGATATTTTTATTTTCAAGCTTGCGTTTTATTTGTGTGCCCTACTGTACTTTCTCGCCATGCAATCACATTTCCGTGGTTCTCACTCTCTTCGTTTCTAATTGTTGTTTTCTAGACCTGTATATTTGTACTGTAGATTATAACACTACTTTAGTGTTTATTGTGGTCTTTGTTTTATTTTGTGGTTCCATTCTCTGTTTGTTCGTCCCTTTCTTGATAAAGACCTTTTGTCCTTTACGTACCTTTTGGAAAGAAAAGAAAACAAACAACGAGGTTCTAACAACCCTCAATATGAAGAAAGAAATATTAAAGGAAATAAAGATCAAGCAAATAAAATGTTTTGGACACATTAAAAGACATAGCACCTTGTTGAAGACCTTACTTGAGGGTAAAGTCTAAGGGAGGCGAGTAAGAGGAGTCAGAGATACAAATGGGAGAGTAACATCACAAGATGGACAGTCTAGCAGAGTGCGCCACCAAAACAAGAGACAGGGGATGTTGGATGTCTGCTACAGTCAACCCTTTGTTGCGGAGACGGCACCAGATGTTGATGATGGATTGATAATATTAAAGACTGGACAGGATTAAGTTTCTCCACACTCAAACAAAGAACTGATAACAGAGTGGCATGGCGACATTTTTGTGTTGATGTTTCCAGAGTGAGACCCCTACGACCCTGAAGGGTTATGTGTTTGATGATGATATTTAAAAAAACGTGACTCCTCTACAGTAGCATGCTTGTGAAATCCACCATTACTCGTGACCATTGACTGTACTTTAAGACCTCACAACAAAAAGTGAACAGACCTTCATTCGGTACGTTTTTGATTATTGTCACGCGAGGAGTTCTTTCCATTGGTTACTATTTATATACTTGGCTATTTTTGACATGCGATTCTAAGTATATAAATATTGACCAACGGAAAATACGGGAATAATCAAGAAAAGGAGCGAATAAAGGCCTAATTAATTCAGAGAACAGGTCATCTACCGCCGTTAGGTCGCGGGATACTACATTGTTTTTAGTGGCTGGTGACACGAAGTATACGGAAAGTGACCAATATAAAACTCGGAATAGCCTCTCCAATTGACAGACAGTGACGTAGTTCGATGCCTAAGACTGTCCAACGATCACTATTAAAATATATCTCCAGAGGAAAAAACAATAACGAAAACTACCAGCCGATAGCTAAGTAGGTATATTATTGCTGATGGTTCCATAGTTTATTAGTTACACATTTATACTTGAAAAACTATCTTCAAGAACTCGTCCGGTGTGTCGTGTGTATGCATTCAGATTTCTAAACAGTGTGTGATTTTTAGCTGTGCCATGCAACATAACCTCTGACTGTGTTAATCTAATCTTTGTGAATTTATGAAGCGTACTGTAGAAATTGTTCGTTTTCATAGATCGTTTTGTTTTGGTGTTTCCCTCTGCTTTGCTTGTTTCCTAGAACTAAAAGTTATGTTCTATTTCCGTTCTATTTAGGGACAGGGTGTTTTCAACACTTCTAACTTATAATACCCCATAATTTACATTCTTGTCAGGATGTCGAATGACGTGATATGAACAGACACTCTTAGTTTTCTTGAAAAGGCGGGATATACTGGTTGTGGAATGTAGGAATTGATAGTTGCTTTTTGCATAAGTAATAACTACAGCTCAAATTCATTGTGAATATGATTCAAAAGTTAGGTGTACACAGTAGTACACAAAACTGTAGAAGGTGGAGGCCTCGTAAAAGGGGACGGAAGGGGGTGCTCCTAAAATACCATTTTCTGATGTTTTGACCTAATTTGATTCTTAGTTTGATATCATGTTTCGTTGTGTTGATGTCTTGGGGGGGGGGGGGGCTGCCATTGTTTTTGCGTATTTTTATTTTTAATCTTGGATTCAGTTGGATGTTAATTTTACCAAAGTATTGCATTTGAAAAACTCTATCCCCCGTATCCAGGGCCCTGGTAATTTACATCTTCATCTACCGCCGACATATTTTAGTTTGTAACTATACAATACTCATTACTCCGATTTTAGATTTGCTACCCATCGAAGATGTGTATCCCCACTCCCACCCCCAGTAAATCGATCGGAATATGGATTTTAGTACTAGGAACTTGGGAAAAAAGACGGGCCAACAGCAACCCCCCCCCCATCCCCCAGCAATTTTTAACATAAAAGGGTCATACAATTTTGCTTCTTAATGAAGATTTGACACGTGAAAACACAGGAATTACTTTTTAAAGGTAACCCCCATCCCCTTAAGGACAACGTATCTACGGCCCAGGTTTGAACACCCCCACCCAATTTTCGAGCGAACATAATTTTCTCCTAACCCACAAACTCGATCATAACGAAAAGTGTATTTTACATCAACTAAATAAATAAGGATAAAGTGAAAAACATTAAATGTTGCAGATCAATAGCCAGCTTCACAATTTTAGTTAAAATGTATGGTCGTTAAAGATGCTTTCACACTCGTCCAACGATTTTTCTAACTAAATTATATATGTTTTTGAAATTAGCAATTATCTATGTTCAATGGTTCTTAATCTGGGGTCCGTTCCCCTAGAATCCAAATTACCATATAACTGTGACCGTCAGTTTTTAAAAGACCTGTTGGCTAATTGGAAAATAATGTCCTAAAATGACTCTTTTTACGTTTCGAGTGATAAACTATAATAATAAACTAAAGCAAATCGATCGGAATATGGATTTTAGTACTAGGAACTTGGGAAAAAAGACGGGCCAACAGCAACCCCCCCCCCTCCCCCAGCAATTTTTAACATAAAAGGGTCATACAATTTTGCTTCTTAATGAAGATTTGACACGTGAAAACACAGGAATTACTTTTTAAAGGTAACCCCATCCCCTTAAGGACAACGTATCTACGGCCCAGGTTTGAACACCCCCACCCAATCTTCGAGCGAACATAATTTTCTCCTAACCCACAAACTCCTGTCCAAACGTTATGTCTACGATTTTAAGGAAGCATATCCTAGCATATTAATGTGTCAAAATGTGTTCATATTAAAATGCATTCCTGACATATATTTTGTTTGTTTTTTAACCTCTCGCAAAGACGTAAATCCGTAAATTTACGTTCATATGTATTCTTTTGTAAAGAAATAAAGCATGCCCCACAAGCGTCTTGTGTAGGCATATTTATTTTCTTAAGATATATAGTAATAGTAGAGTTGAATGGAAATTCTTTAAGTACGGTACAATGTTTAAAATCCACCAGGTGGTTTGGTTTGTTCAACATGAATAATGAATTTTGAGAGGTCATTACGCGAGGTTATAAAGGCTGCAACTGTATTTTCCAATACATTTCCCATTTAAGGACAGGTGAAAGTGATGTGTTGTAAAAATGGATGCACAACAAGAATTACCTGTGGATAAATTAATGTAGACTTTTTTGTTTGCTTTAATCAGATTTATGCGTAATGAATAGGGATAAAGGCACAGGTCAACTTTAGATTATAAATGTTACCATATAGTTTTTCGTTCAGAGATGTATAGTTTCTTATGAAGACATGGTGGCGTGGTTGGGCATGTGCCTAGCCTATACGTTCATTATAATTATCATTTGTAGTATATGAAACTGGTGTATCGTTGCCATAGAGTTTCTCACAGCGACACATATTTTCTTTGATAGTACTTGTATTTATGACTTAGAATGTGTCTCAGTATGTTTGTATTTTATGGATAACAGATCAAGTATGATCTAGTCACGCTTGAATGAAGCAACTAATGATATGCATATGCGTTATGTGTTAATATTTAGACGTAAGTGGTAGCTCTGCTACTTTGATAAGCCAGTGTCTTGAATGAATTGTACTTACATAAAACACAGGTTTATATAATCGCTTCACTCATACACGACGTATGGTCTTGTATTGATTACCTTGTATTGATTGTTGTCTTGAATGAGTATGTTGGCCACTTCTGATATTGTGGGTGAAAGGAGAAGAGGTGGCAAGAAAATATTTGCTTGATGACATCACGGAGTTGTCAGGGTTTCATATTTTTCACTATGACCGAAGATAGGGTTGGTTGGTGGGCTTTTAGTGATGATGATCCGGTGTGACACCCATACGACCCTAACTGATTTCGCGTTTTATTATTTATTATTCACGTTTATTGTTACTGTTTCGATTTGTTTCAGTTTATTTCTAATTCCTTACAGTAATATTTCCAGTATCAGATTTCACAGATATGAGATATAACAATTAATCTGTATTCACTTGCTATCGATTCGTTGAAATTACTCTCATGCCATTGTCCGCTTCGAAAGTTGACTGCAGCGGGCCTCCAACATTCTTTTTAGCATTAGTGGTGCATTCGGCTAGACTATCCTGTCCATCTCGTTTTCCTCCCATTTCTATAGCTACTTTTTTCACACCGCCCATCTACTATAACTTCAAGTAAAGACTTGATTAAGGTGTAAAATGTGACTAAATTATTTTGTTTGATTTGTATTTCTTTCAATAGTTCTATTTTCTCCGCAGTGTCATCAGAACCTCTTCGTTTTCTTTTTCTTATATGAAGTTTTCGTTATTCTTCTATATATCCAAATCTCAGAAGCTTCAATTCTGTTTTCTAGCTGTTTGTTTATTATGTACATTCCTAAGCCATACATTAGTATAGAAATGTTTTATTTCCAATTATCATTTTTAGTTTGTTTGTAATCTGTTTGGATGTTGAAGTTGTTCTAATGTCATTGAAAGTCCTTTTAGTCATTCTAAAACATGTGCTTCATGTCTACTACCGTTTGTGATTGTGTCCAAGACACTGATAAGGGCCTCCTATATATTATGAAGGAAGTTCTTAATTCCTGATTCTTGATTAGAAACAGGTTTCACAGCATGCAGGGCATTCCCATAAGTGCTCCTCCCTCTGTTCCAGCAACCATGTGTATGTAGACTCAGAGTCCCGGGCTTGTGTTTGATGGTGTGATATTCGGGACTTTCTAAACATTAAATATTTTTCCTTCCCTCACCTCTAGATACTCCAATTTCTAACATTCTCTGTATATGTACGTTCTCATTCTCATTGCCATTATCTTCATCTTGAAATGAATTTATTACTGCCTTCATCAAGTCTGCTTTATCTCTTTTCAGCAATGTGCAGTCTATCGCTGTATTGCCTGCCATAAGTCGGCTCTCTAGTTTTATCTGACTCCAGCATGACCAGGGCAGTATATCTATGTAATGCTCTGGACAATTGAGTTGTTCAATAAGTCCCACCATTCTTTTCTCAGCATGATCTTTTCTTTCTTGCACAGCATGCTTTGAGAGTGTGAGTATTACGGAGTGTGTTAATGTATCAGTTATCAACCAATTAAGAGCTGCTGTAACTCCCTTTATCTCCATCCTCATGCTCAATGTGACAGTGGAATATGCTGAAGATTTCTCAACAAATTTCACGCTGTTTTTTGTAGGCAACAAAACCCCAACCTCTTTTATTTGTGTTTCTGTTAATGGAGCCATCTGTATATATAATTATGTCTTGTGGTGTCGAGTGTAGCTTGGCGAGATCATGCACTATAACCTTGGCCCTGACACCCGTCCATTTTCAACACTCTTTATCTAGTTGTTTTATTAATTTAGTCAATGATTTTTTCTCAGTACCTACCTCCACCATTCACTGCCCTTTCCTATTACTTCCAATTCACATACTCTTCGCAGTGTGTCTTCAGCCTCTGCCATCCATGATCTGCTACGCTTGATTCGGTTTCCCTTTGACTGATCTAGATGTTGGTGTAATGGGTGATGGTTGTATTCTGTCACTTTAAGGTACGACCTAACGTGCTTTTTGATGTCGCACTCTAATACTGGAAAGATGAAGCAGAAATCTCATAGCAGAGATGGGTGTATCTCTAGTACACCCCAGTACCGCTCTCATTGCCTCATTTTGGACTTTTTCCAATCTATCGACTTGTGTCTGTGACAGTGTTAGTAGGCCGAGGCCGTAATCCATGACAGATAGAACCATCACTCGCAGAAGCAAAAAAAAGTACCCATTGCTGTATGTCGAAGGTCGCCATAACCTTGATAACACTGATCTCTCTTTTAGCCTTCTGAATCATATTTGTGACGTGTTTGTTGAATAAGACACTTCTATCAAAAATTATCCTAAGATATTTAAGATCTTGTTCTCTTTCATTAAATGAGCCCATGCAACTGACAGCTGGCAGTGTTTTACTGACCAGATTATTATTTAAGGAGTACCGGACGAGATTTGCTTTCGAGGGATTGATCACCGTGTATAATAATAATGTAGGAAAGTAATGTAGTCCTCTCTAGAAATGTCAGTTCTTTCTATTCAGCATCCGACTCCATGGAATCGACCGTAACTATGAGCACTGATTTCAGTATACACCGTATACTGCATAATGCATCCATTTACAGCAGTTATAATTAACCTTTTTTTCGGCAGGTGGTTTGAGAATTTTTCATGTGGGATAGTGTCAACAAGCTTTTTTTTTTACAGTCCGTTTAAGCAAAATTTTCTGATCATAGAAGTCAGTGGTATAATAATTTTATATTAGTCTCATGTTGAAGTCGGATATATCCGGTCGAATTGCTCAGATATCGCAGCTGAATTGCAAGCCATGACATGACTCATTCCTTTCTGTTGACTACATCCTATGCAGAAGTTTGAGAACGAATTCAGAAGTATATTAGCATTACGGGTCAGTCAAACATTTTCCCGCCTCCTGCATTAGAACTGTTTTTAATATCAATTATACTTTTCAATAAACATGTCAGAACCTGGGTTCAAATACCAGCTCAAAACTGCACGTAGAACAATGACTAAGTTCGTGAGAGTTGGCACTGTTCGCTGTACAACTAGCCTCTCTGATACAGAGCCTGGTATACAAGTGTCATGGCTCACAGATTGTGTGCAATATCTAATATATTTCTCTTTACGGGCTGTTCCTATCTATACATCAATCTCAGGCAGTCGTACTGGTCTAGTGACTTATACCATGGATATCTAGATACAAGGATATGAAGCGATGTTTGCAACATCGCAATAACTGTTGTTTAGAAACAAATGTTGCCGGGTGTTCCTTTACAGTACTATGCGTTTTTAGCTACATTAGTTGACTAATGTTCCAACTGTTTATACAGCCATTGAGACAATTTTCAACATGATAGCTAGAAAATCAATAAACTCTCAGCAATGTTTGTTACAACCAACTGTTGCCGCGTCCTGGAAAATTCTAAAGTATATACTTTATACGTGCCTGCACACATTTGTTATGTCTTTTTTGCAGTACATTAACAATTCTGTGGTCCTGCTGTAACCGATGTTCAGAATAGAACAAACTTTCTATGGAATGAAATCAGGCATGCATCACTGGTTGAATAGTTTCAATAAATTGAACAAATCTGAAAGTGATGTTTAATCTTTTAACCTTGTACTTTTGGAGGAAACATGTGAGTGGTACATGCACTATTGCTTACTTATATCGTATAGCTCAGTAGATTTGAAAGATGGTGATCTTCTGATGAGGCTTTCATCCATATATCAGGGTTAAAACTTGTATTATGGTAACATTTGTTTAGTCCTCCCCACTCTCTCTCTCTCTCACTTATACACACACATGCATGCATATTAATGTAATCCAGGGCCGTATATACATCTTCAATTAAGGGGGGGGCGGTTACCTAAGAAAAAGATCATAAGCCCATTTTCATGTGCAATTCCTTATTTTTTTTCATGAGATCTTTGGTGATATTTTTGTGTGCAATTCCTTATTTTTCATGAGGAATTTAGTGATATTTTGTGTGCAATTCCTTATTTTTTCATGAGAAATTTGGGGAAATTTTCGTGAGAAATCGTTAACGCTTGATTGGGCGAGGGGTCGCTAAATCTCTAGTATTTAATGTCGCGTTAAAACACATTGAACACCCCCCTCCACACACATACACTTTTTGTCGATAACATATGGGCTTTGTGTACTCTAATGGAAATTCTGCAATAAAATGCGCTTTATGTGGATAACATCGTGTGTATATAGTTTAGCTGCTACATAAAAGACATTTTTTCGTGGATTCACTATTCTTCTTCTGCGATCAGTCTATGTATCTAATCCTATAATGCCCAATTCTTATTTCTCCTTTTTTTACGTTTGTTCTCTAACTCCTGCAGATTAATATGGCCCCAACGGGATACACGTTTTATTATTTTTATTATTATTATTATTATTATTGTTGTTGTTGTTGTTGTTGTTGTTGTTGTTGTTGTTGTTGTTGTTGTTGTTGTTGCTGCTGCTGCTGCTGCTGCTGCTGCTGCTGCTGCTGCTGCTGTTGTTGTTGTTGTTGTTGTTATTATAATATACGTATCCACTGAGATCGGATGTGTCAGGTCATTGATTTAAATAAAACGGGGATGCAACGCATTTCCGTTCACTGGACAACATCCTACTGGAAATCTAGTGGGTGCCATCTTGTTACAAGAGAGATTCAGTTGAAGTTTGGGAATAAACACAACAAAAACATATTTATACGTATGTTGTCCCTATATTCCTTCCATTCGTAGAAAGGGATCCGCTGTATTATGTGCAGAGCGGTTGTTGTAGGTTCTTGTAGGCTCCCACAAACTGGTTTTCAGAGATTATCATGTGGGCCAGATGGTCAGGACAGGGTCACAGATATAGTTTTGATAAAAGGGGGTGGGGTTTTTCGCCAAAGCTAGTCACTTTCCTTTGGAGGAGTTTTTAGTGATATTTTCTGTGAACAAGTTATACAAGATGGGGCCGGAGGGTTGTCATAGTTTACTAGTTTTATAGTGTCAACTTATATTTTTTAGGGGGGAGGCGGGGAGCTGAACACTACAACCCCCACTCTTGTATTCATGAGCTTGTATTAAGAGGGGTTATGCGGCTAAATATAAGAAATAGGGCACATGTAATCCTGCAGAAAGTCTGCTGCAATATTATTTATGCTTTAACAGTGAATGGAGCACGTGGTCGTATGGCTAGAACTCTGGTGAGAACCCGGAGGTCCCTGGTCCAATTCACGGTTGTGACTAGGAGTTTTGCCTTTTGGAGGTGCAATAAGAATTATTCCTATACACGTCGCGGCGACAGCTATGGAAAAGCGGCCTTTATTTCCACAGCCACAAGACCTCCCTGCACTACTTAACAAAAAAACAAACAAACACGCATTAATGAAAGAAATGAAAGTTTAACACTGACGGTATCTTTCATTAACAATTAATCATAGACACTGCATTTTTTCGCTGATTACAAGTTAGCAGGATTTTGTCCGAAGCTGTAAAGCTTTTGATGAAAGGAGACAGGCATGTCGAAGTGGTAGGTAGTTAATGAGTTTGCCTCTCTTTTGGAGAGGCGTGCCCCTTTCAACCAGCGGACAAAGTCCAATTAGGTTATATCAGGACACACTACCATAAAGTATTAGAGGTAACAAAGACCCCGTGTAAAATTTCGAAGTGCTTCTCCATTCTTAATAGTATGTTGAGCAGTTCAGCAACTAGTGTGTGGTTATTATAGTTGCTGGTGTTACAGTCGCGCAAGCCTGTTGTACTTATCTTGTATATGTGATATAGATGATGATCTAGTCCAGTGATTCCCAACCTTTCTTCAACCATGCCACACCTAAGTATTTCTAAAATTCCGATGTCCCCCCTATGTAACATATACATACTTTTTAATATTGACAAATTGTATTATTCCCCCTTGAATTACCCCCCCCCCCATGAACAATCAAATTGCCCCCCCCCCTGTGGGGCGTGGGCTCCACGTTGGGAAACAATGATCTAATATGTTTTATCATGTGTGTAGTCAAAAAATAATCACCTGTTCCCACGTCGGAAGATCTGGTGGCAGACATTTTGTATTTGATCTGGGTGATCGCGTTACCACTTTGACTTGAGAGTGACTTTTGTTGTATTGGTTAACTCATGCACAGTTCCTATGTCACTCTGTTGCAGTAATGCACCTTTGTTAAGTTTGTCTACAATTTCATTCCCCGGCTGTTGCACAGCGATGGGTTTACTTTTCAAGTGATTTCAACAATGCACGTAACCTGCTGCTATTCTGATTCCGTAGGGTTTATACATGAACGTGTCCAAGTATAGAAGACATGTGCGCTGGAAACGTAAGTATGACCTGAAAGGCTCATTTTCATTATTTTCGTGAATTTCGTTTATCGGCCATGGCTATTTTTGCCATGTGACTCCAAGTATATAAATAGTGACCAGCGAAAATCACGAGAATAGTAAGAAAACGTAACGAATTAAATCCTAATTAATTATGTACAAAGGTCTTATAGTACTGTAGAAGGTCACGGTTTATATTAATGTGAGGGCATCTGTTTGAATAAACTTTTTCAGTCTGGTTCAACCACCCCTTAAAAAAAGGTAATAAAGAGTGACATTAAGTAAAACGATACAAGTTAAAAAGAGGACATTCTCCCCCTCATTTAGTGGTTTCCCAATTTAAATTACCCCCACCTCCATCCCCCCACCCATAAACAGGAAACCTTATTTTGTTGGAACACCCCAATCTCCCCCTTGTTAAAACAAACATTTGTAAGGCCTACTGGTGTATGATATTTGGATCACTTAAACCTTTATGGAATGAAACTGCCAACCCCATGCAACACCGCCTTAGTCGCCTCTAACGATATGCATGATATGTCATTGTGTTGCTATTCTTTGATCGCCTTCATAAAGTATTATAAATTATTATTGTCAACTATTGTCACCATTCTTTCCTACCAAGTTACTGGATACTGTACACCGGGCATGAATCTGTAGATACAAACTTGACGGATCCACAATAAAAGACCTGCTTGCTCGTTGAAACTGACCTTCTAAAGAGACTTATTTAACTTTTCCTGTGATTTTTATTGGTCACCTTGTGTATATTTTTGTCTGCAGCGAATGAAAATTACGGAAAAATTGAAATTAATCACTTTAAAAGTCGGTATACCAATGTGTCCACAGGTAGCATATTGTTGATTGGTCAGAATACAAGGAGTTGCTATTGCATTTGCCATGTCATTGTAAATTATGATAGTAAATAAACATTGCTGGAAGTTGCTTCGGTACAGTACAAGTAGACGCAACCACAAGTTTTAATAATTCTCTTGTCTATGTAAATTTCATGTTCATCATTTAATAACTAGACTCGTTCGGATCCAGTCGGGACGAAATTTATTGGGCTGAAATTTATTGCCAATGTGATGGCAACAACCCGGCTCACCGTATGGGAACAGAAGCGAGTATGGCATCACACAGTCCTTAACCAATTCATCGAATACAATCCATAACCAATATTTTATGAATGAATAAATGCGAATGTCGCAGTGAAAGGGTGGACCTCCATCTTTGTTGACGAAAACCATTGCAGCCTCGTTAGATGTTATTTCATTATAGTTTCGTTGATCAGATCGACGATCGCGCTTGAAGACCATGTGTACTATTGGTGTTTCTCTTCCAGTTTGAGCAGCATTCTGAATCTCTCTTGTTTCGATATCACACAATAACTAATACGACTATACTAATCTATTGTGTTGACGAAAAAAGCAATCGATTTTATCAAGAATTTCTCTTTCGCATGTAGCATTTGCTGCTTGTGCTTGTCGAACATCTGTTGCTTGAGTACCGTCCAAAACATATAACTGAGCGAACTTTTGGAACTTTGTTGAATGGCAGTTGTATATGAGAAGTTCGATGATAAGTTTGTCCATGAACATTTAAAACATATGGACCTCGACCTTGACAATCCGTAATTTTTGCTCCCATTGACGTGAATGAAAGAGCGCTGTTATAAAAGCGAATGTTCTCGCGAAAAAGTGTATATTCAGGGTGTGTAATATCAGAGAGCATCAAGCACAGGAACTCGGGATACTTCAGCTTATTACCATGAATGTCTTGTGGCTTTGGGAGCGTGATCTTTCCCTTTAGACAACAACTTGTAGACTTGCTGTCGTTATAGTTCGCTTAAAACATTTTTAGCACCACAAAATATACATATAATATCGAAAATTCCAGTCATGGGCAGCAACACGATCGTAATCAAGATTTGCTGCTTCATTTGAAATTTATTGACTTCGACGTATTTGTGACAATGAATGGTCCTCGGCATCTGCAGCTCGACGTCTATGTGTTTGATCAACAGTTTCATGCTGTCTATGAAGACGTTCTTAACGTTCTTCACAGACGTTGGTGTTCTCTATTCCTAGCTTGTCGATTTTCTCTTTGCGCTAAGGATTCTAGATTAGCTTGATGTTGATGCACATCAGCATCCTTAGCAAGTCGCTTTTGTCTTTGTTGAATGGTTTCTTGATCAATTCTTTGCATCTCTCAATTCTATGTCTATGCTCTGCTGCATTTGCGGCACGAATCTGAACGAGTCTCTCTTGACTTTGACGGCTGAACCATCTAGTATTTCGCTCTTTTGTGTTTTGACGTGTTCTCAAGATTGGCCCACATTTAACCACCAGTTCAAGCAAATTATATGTATACATTAAATATAATGTATATTAGATAACTTTAACCACAAGCTGATACAGAAGTTTACTTGTTAGCCCATCAATAACATTTGTATAAAAAATGTCGCCTGCTTTCAATAACGTCACGACACCAATCGTTTTGATTGGATGTCGCACGCAATTATGTGACGTAAATGCGCTATTAATAGAACGTTCCGGAGATCTGACAGAACACGGATATTATATTATAGATTGAAATATTTATTTATTTAGAGTTGGGGTTTTAGGTAGTTATGTAAAACACATCTATCGTAACCCTAACCCAAACCCTAAAATAAATTAATATTTAAATTATTAAATGATGAACATGAAATTTACAAACATAGACAAGGGAAATAACTCGACTATGTGGTGGCGTCTACTTGTACTGCACCGTTGCTTCACACAGGAAGAAACGATAACACTTAAGATAAATGTATTTTGTCACTGACTACCAATATAACTAATAAATAGCAACAATCATGTGGATGGCTTTTTGACGTTATATGTTATAGTAGTAATCTGTGACAATACTTTACCATAGTTGGTATCGTTTCTTGTTGTTGTTAATGCAACAATGTCTATCTTGTCGGATGTCATCTGACAGATTGGTTATTATTTATACTTGCTACACGGTAGTATGAGTTATAGTCTGCATAGCTTTCTCCAGAATATTAAGGGCCTTACAATTGGTCACACCGGTTGGCTGACTTTTGATTAATCCACTTCATTGTGGACAATACAAAATATACACAAAGTTACCTGTGTGTTGCCGAGGCCCGAAAGAGGAGCAAAAAGAAGTGACACTGTTACCCGCAAGTATGTCGCAAAAAATGAATAATGAGGATTTGGTGGTGATGCTCGCTGGCCCAACTCATATAGGGTCAATGTGTAATGACAAGAACATCTGTTTAATGGGTTATTTCAAAGTGATCTAGAAGTCATGCTAAAGTCAGATGTGTTAGACAGAAGGAGCAGACATCGCAGCTAAGCTGTAAACACCGACACATCGCATTACATTCACCCGGACTACTTCCTACTGATCTGCATGAGTTTGAGAACAAGCGCAGAAGTAAAAGTAGATACAGTGGCCTACCACAAAATGTAATGAGCCAAGATGAATAACACAGACTCGATCTTTTTCTGTCAGGTCGCATATACACCGAAATACAGCCTTGATTTTCTATAACATTTTTAGCTTTACTGGTGAAAACTTAGCAGACTGGATATAACGTCTTTAAGACATTTTTCACTAGTATAGCTAGAAAATATGTATAATGTGAAGGAACTCCAAACTATTACAGCGACATGACAAATCCGTATTCAGTAAACTTCCAACTATCCTTAACAGGTAAACATAATTATGATTAATAATTCGGTTATGTGTATGCAGTTTTGTCGTTATTGATTCTATTATGTGATTTGGTATTATTCATTCCGTTTTGTGATTGTCCTTATGAATAAATATTGTGTTTTGATGTTATTCATTCCGTTATATGTTTTATTGTTATTAATTATGTGATATAATTTGTTGATATTCATTCTGTTATGTGTTGTGCTGTTATTCATTACGGCATGTGTTGTGCTGTTATTCATTATTTTAATTTTCTTATTCATTATGTTATGTATTTGATTTATATTAATTCTGTTATGTGTTTTGTTACTATTCATTTTTCTCTATATTTTTTGTTATTCTTTCTATATGTTTTGTGTCAACTCTCTCAATTATTATGTTTGCTTGGACGGTTTGAGGACGAAGGTAATTTCATCCGTTAAGCCTATTAAAAAGATTTTCGCTATCTGATTATACCCAAGGGCATACTCTTGTATGTAGTGTCCTATTTATCTCATGCTCAGTGCCAGACCGTCGACAATATAAGATTTATTGACTAATAGAAATAAACATCTAAAATGAGAGATTTTAGGTTTCCCGAGATTTTCAATGATTGTCAACACAAAAAGTGACCAATCTTGAACTGAGCATAACGTTTTGGAGACAATTTTCACCAGCATAGATAAAAAATGTTTATACTGTAAGGGAACTCCCATTAGGAATAATACAATAAAAGCACAATAAAAATTATTAACTGTTTCATCATGTGGAGTTGATCAGTGAAGCGACCCTATAACCTGGGGCTATAGTAATTTCTCAACAGTGAACTGCTAGGGATATAGTAATTTCTCATTTTCATTTAAGCGTTAATCTCTTCTTTAGGAAACTCTCATCGAAAGGAAAAAGATAACACTTTAAAAAAAAATTATACTTGTAGTAGAAAACTCCCCCTTCCTCAACCGTTCCTTTAGCAAAGTCGTAACAGCCCTGCCCTAGTTTCTATAGGTCTTCGCAACGATATATCAAAGTACCATGAATGTTTAAGCTCTCCAAATGTCGCTATCAAGTAGAAAATCTCACCATGCTGTCTTATCACACTTTACAAAAAGTGGTACACACGTTTGTGTAATCCTTTCCTAAACAAATGTACTGTAATCCATTCATATGAATAAATAAATCTCTATTATATCTAACCTTCATCCGCAACCTCTTACACAGGACCACCAGTGGTAATAGTAGACTAACTCTGAGAGTGTCCTTCTCCCTTTTCAAGCCAGCTTCGTCATATCGTTATATTTGTTATACAAAATAATCGTTAGTTTCTGTAAGAAATTAACATGTTTGGTCTCGACACGGACATCTAGAAATATAAGAAATGCCTAACTACGGACGTCACAGTCGGGACGGTTGTCAACAAATCATTACAGGAATTTCCCGAACAGTATTTACCTAGTTCTTGTCTAGAATAGTTCTGCCTGTTCATCTCATACAACGTCACTCATCTTGTATGATGCGACTGATATTTGTCTCAACAGTGAACAAATATTAAAATAAATACGGCAATGCTTTTAACAACCTAACATTACTATGACTCTGTAGTTAGTCCTGCTAGTATTTCTTGTTGTTCATCGTATCCTCGGTGTCAGCCTTCTGTTTCGCTATTTTTTTGGACAACTAAAAGTCATGTTTTGTTTTCGCAAGTATGGGAAAGGTGAAACAAATTATCAACTGTTTCATCATGTGAAGTTGATCAGTGAAGCGGATATTTATTTTGAACTGCCGCGAAATCGACTGATTGACATGCATGACCGAGAGGTAGAGCTATGGTCTCACACCTGTGAAATCCAGAGTTCGATTCATGGTAAGGGCTTGGTTTTTTTTTCTGTGGTCAGAGTGTACATTAAAAAAACAACTCACCCTGAACATGACGTTGCGACAGAAAAAGCATGCGGACATTATCACTCAAGCCAATTGAAACCATTCTGCAGCTACGAGAAAAATGCAGTATTAATTGTTAAAAAATACAATAAAATAGAAGTTAAATTCTGAAGTTTAACTATGGTCTACATATTTTGTAGGTCTTGGTTCTACCATGATTTTCTCCATTATTTTTGATCATCACATCTTTGATATAACAAAAGTGGACTAATATCCGCGATTGAAAGCAGCATTTCTCACCATAAGAGGTAGATTATTTTCACTTTCAAGTTGCAAAGTTCCGGAGTGAATCATCTGGAAAAAAAACAACGATTGATCACTATCCTAGAGTGCCGAATTAGGAAAAAAACAACAACACCATGTACTTCAATTCTGACTAACCTAAACGCTAACACAAACTTCAAAGATTCCCTTGAAGAAATACTAGTTCTTTGATATGTCAACTAATGCATTGTCGTTACCTAACAAGCCCCTCATGTAATGATTGTTTTTGTGATTATCTTGTCAGTAGATAGATAATTGTCAGCGTGTCTCTTGGCCTATTACTGATGCACGATTTATCCCTAACATTAAGAGAAACACTGAATTCATTTTCATTCTGATTGAATTCTAAGTTATAAGTAGTCTTTAAAAAAAATTCTGTATCATTTAAAGTAGTTATACTTTAAAAGTTACATGTGCATTTAAATACACACATACACACTTGCGTACAACAAGTGCTGGTAGTTCTTAAAAACGGACGATGTAACCAAGATAGCCTCAGGTTGAAAGAATCGAGCCTCGGCAAGAGGTTTTATTTCCATATTTAATACGTTCTTGAATTATGCGCGTTTTCTTTTTCTACAATAAATTGTTAAACATCCAGTCCAGTGTTGGTCACGTGTAGAGTGATTTGTT